>BQKZ01008643.1:4915-29327 GCA_036244855.1 Temnopleurus reevesii
CCCCCCCCCCCCCCCCCCCAACTCTTTATTTAAGTTACATGGAAGTAATGGGAGCATGATGCACAGCTTCACCTTTTTCATCCTCCTCACTTTTCAAAACGTTTCACAATGCCTGCATTATAGTATTGGCTAAGCCACCCAAATTATTTATTCATCCCTAGGGTCTCTAATGCTGCCACACTTGCCAAAACAAATAGTATACAAATATACATTGCCTTGAGACTTTCTCGTTCAAACTATGGGAAGAAGTGCTGACCAAAAAGTGCTATTTGCTGAGGGGCGTAACCCCGAAGGAAATAGTACTTTTGGAGGCACCGAGGCCCATAGTTTGAACGAGAAAGTCGAAATCAAGGCAAGGTATATTTGTTTTATATTATGGGTCAAAACATTGCTCAAATAAAATAAAAACAAAAAAAAAGCTTAGCTTGGACTAGATGGTCTCTTGTCGATTGATTTGGTCTCTGTATCCTCAAAATTGACACCCACTTCCAAACAGAATTCTCTGAAGACGGACATCCCGTAGTTTATCTGCTTTTTTTGTGTTTTCACTATCCATTGAAATCTTCTAAATCCTCGTCAAAAAACTGACCAAATCTCCGGGAAGTGGAGGCCGCCATCTTGAATGAGCGATGACTGATCACAAGCTGGCGCTCGCGGATGAAGTTCGCACACGCTGATCGCACACAAAAGTTCACGTTGAACCGTTGCGAATGTGACGTAATTTCCCTACATGTGAAGTAGTGACGTAGATATCGTCATGAACCTACGTCATTTTCTCACATAGTAATTTTTTGGGCCAAGTTCCCAAACTAGTCGAAATTATATTCAATCACATGAAAGTGTTTTAACCAATCACTGATAAATACATTTTTGATCCATAATATAAAATCGAATATAAATATGTATATTTTTTTTATAGATTGGTGTCCCTATTATACTGATTAAAGCTCAAAACTAAACTCGTACATTTAGTTGTGGCATTATAAGACTATTAGGTGCACAGCCAAACTTAGCACAATATTAAAAGGATGTGGAGTGCACCACAGGTAAAAATGGTACTTATGCTTAGTTGACACACATTGATACCATTTTTGGTCAGAAGCGCTACTCTTCAAGAATTGTTATGTGAGATCCTTGATTCAGTCTTTCTTTTTATGTCAACAGTTGGAGGAATCTTGATGGCAGATTTCTTTTCTGGGCTTGTTCACTGGGCTGCTGATTCATGGGGATCTATTGAAATACCAGTCGTTGGCAAGGTGAGTTTCAGGCAGTAACGCATTTCCTAGATGGTTTTGTTCCAGGGCGCTACAAAGCCACATGCCCAAATGCCCGAGGCAACACAATTGAGCCATCAGGCAAGTAAATGAAATTGTCACTTGCCCTAATGGGCAAGTGATAGTTTTAAGTCCAAGAGTATAAATCATTGATTGACAGTGATTTTTTTTTAACGAGAATCCAGTCAAAAGATATATCATTTGACCAACTTCACTAACAGCTCAGCCACACTTAATGCTGTGCATGTTTATGGAGCTGCTATTGTTTGCTTTTTAGTTTTTGGCAAGAGAAATTAATGTTCGGGCAGTGATTTGAAAAACCACAAGCACCCTGTATTCCATTTAACATCACTAAACTTGAGTATTTTACACCATGTAATGTTCTAGGATTTTTTTATGCCACTCTAGGAATAATCACCTGTGATGTACAGTATGTTCCTTACAGGTTTTTCCCACTTACAGATATATCTGTTTTATCTTTGAAAAGTCTGGAGTCCAATTTGCATGTTCCATAATTTTCTTGTATGAATGCCAAATTTGCATTGTCACTTTAAATAGAAAAGATTACAAGTACATGTAACAAGATACATTCGTTGGTATTTCTATCCCATGTGAAATGTTCACATTCATTACCAACTGTTGAAAATAATGTTTTATAGCCGTTTAGATGCGAAGTACCTTTACTGAATATGATAATAACATGAATCCTACCCTAGATGAGATCTGCCCTATCCTGGCTGATTGAGGGGTAAAGCCCCGGTCACATAGGAACCCGGAAGCAAAACGATTCACCCCAACTCGTTGTTCTGAGGCAGTTAACTGTGAATTAACAAAGAGTCGGGGTGAATCGTGTTGCTTCCAGGGTCCTACATGTATGTGACCAGGGCTTTACGTTAGAATTATGATAGCAGTATTTTGCAAGATTATTCATACAAGGAGATGGTAATTCTACCAGCGCATTTATTTTTGTGCTGTAGCAGGATTTCGTATTATATTCTATGATTTAATTTATTTGCTATTTCAGGCTTTCATCCGGCCCTTCAGAGAGCATCACATCGACCCCACAGCGATCACCAGGCATGATGTCATCGAGACGAATGGTGATAACTGCATGATGTCTCTGATCGGCCTTATCCCACAAACCTACCTCCTCTTCACCAGCCCAGAGGCGACCATCCAGAAGCAGTACGCTTGGCACTGCTTCTTCCTCCTCCTCGCCATCTTCGTCACTCTCACCAACCAGATCCACAAGTGGTCCCACACCTACTTTGGGCTTCCTGCGTGGGTTCAGTTCCTGCAGCGTTGGCACATCATCCTCCCGTGCCGCCACCACCGAGTGCACCATGTGGCACCGCATGAGACGTACTTCTGCATCACCACAGGTTGGCTCAACTACCCTATGGAGTTGGTTGGGTTTTGGACCGGTCTGGAGTCCATCATCACCCATCTCACTGGCCAGTTGCCTAGATCGGATGATCTTAACTGGGCCAAGAAGACTCATTGATGATGCTGGCAATGGCATCACCTACGTAGGCCTGTGCATGTATTTCAATTTGTGTGTGTTTTTGTCAACTTTGTCAAGCAAGGACTCATGTTCACACGATGCACACTTACGGTTAAATGTGAAAGGTGGGCATGTCTTTCTTATTCCTTGTGGCACTAAACATAATCATAGTACTTTCATAGATTATTGCCATTCATCAGAAAAATTATGCAAAAGTTCCACAGAAGTAGTGAATGTAGTGCTCCAGATCTCCACCATGACTAATTCATGTGTTGATATGTTTTGGGGCCTTTGGCAAACTTTCAAAACTTTACCAACCTTGATCGAGAAGTTTGAATATAATCGGCAGATCTATAACAGATTTTAAAGTGGGTATGCATGTATGTTGCAGGAAATAAATTTTGACTAACATTGTGAAGTGATATTTTAAGTATGGTGCTGCATGGAGGAAAAATGCAATTGAAATTGAACTCAAAAGATATTCAGACTAATCACAAAATCAAAATCACATCATCTTCAAACTTCTTGTACTGTTTCTTAGGCCATGGCGATGATAGAATATTGAATCACATGCTTCTCTTCTGTTTGGATTTGTTTTTGTATTTAAATGAATTATGATCATGGATGCATTTAATGTTAATGTCCTTTGGACTTATCAGCATAAATGCACTGTAGCTTTAAAAAAAACATCTTTACGTAATACATGCATTTGGGCAGCTAGCCATCATTTTCTCTTCAGCTCTTTGTACTTGTAATTAAATTACAATAGGCAATCTAAGATGATGTAAAGCAGAAAAACTTTGGTGCAAATCATGATTTTCATCTCTGTATGTGCAAAGAGTCGTAGAAAAAAACTGAGGGATGATACAAGAAATTGTGATTACTTGCAATCAAAGGGTGAATCGATAGCTAATTTAGGCATGTATGCTGAGTGGCTTATGTCCTGACCTTTGCTTTTGAAAATATGCAACAATGATTTTAACTCTCTGTGCGTTCACCCATAAACCCCCTGTGCGTTGCATTATTTAAGGAGTACAATACATGAGCACAATTGTATACATTTCTATGGGAACTGTACACAAGCAAATCTGTGCAAAATGGGAAAGAAACAGGCAAACGGATGTTCATTGACGCGAAGAAAACGTGAAATGAGTTAATTGAGTATGATCAGCTCCAATTTGCAATCTATCTACTAGCAGCACGTAATGAGATTTGTTAGGCCACAGATTATGGTACAGTTAAGTACCATATGCAGGGCTGCCAAGTTTCCTGGATTCCGCAGGAGACTCCTGGAAATGGGCCACAATAAATGCATGTTTTTGAGCAATCTCCTGGATTATGGAAACATTGATGCCATTAGGTTGTGTGCATTTTATAGACATCTACTGGATTTCTTCCACAATCTCCCTGATTGTTGCTGTTAAATGTTGGTAGCTCTGCATATGCTAATGCCAGCTTCCCCACAAACATTATTGTTCTTCTGGGCCCATGTTCTAGAAACTATATTTTGTGATTGTTAGCTTTATCATGTAACAAACCCAAATGAGGTTGTGTTATAAGTTAATATTTGATTGCACTTTTTCCAATTTTTGGAAATGCATTTCTGAAAGAAGTAGTGATCAAAGCTTATTGCACGCAAATTTTAGATTTTAATGATATATTAAAAAATCATAGTTAACAGGAGAAGGGCCCATGCACAATAAATATACTTGTTCTTTGATGATGTTTATTGCCCAACGGGATTGATGCATTCTTGCCCTTTAAGAAAGGATAGATTGTCTCTTGATACAAGGTGTTATATGTGTACCATACTTTTATTTTCTATATATATTGAAAGCCTGATGCAAATATTTTGCTATTTTCTAATTATACCAGTGGAATATTGAACAATTTATTTATTGTGGTTGGTGTTGTGCATATGAATTAACACTTAAATGCTCTTTCAAAATGAATGAATGAAAATTCATCTAGTCAGAATGATTTTACACACATGTACATTTTGTAACAATATTATCATGATCTTAGTACAGTTGTATATACCTCAGTGAATTTGTAACAGAAAAAAAAGACAAATATCAGTTACCTTTTAGGCGAAGTCCAATTGAAGAATCTAATGGCGATGTTGATTAAACACACTTTTCAACTCGATGAGATTGCCTATTCAATTTGGGCTGATATATTTATAGATCAATGCAACATCTAATGTATATTTATAATGGATAATGAAAAACAAAGATATACATTACTGTACATGTGCAGTACATGTATTTCAGCCAGTTTGTATGACATGTAGATCTGTTCCCTGTTTCATGTACCAAGTACATGTATTTGATCAATGTGAAAAATGGATTATTACACTGTCGATCTTGAATGTTGATTTCTAACATCTTGTGTGAAATTTAAATCGAAAATTTTGGAATGTCGAGAAAGAAATATTATTCAAAACATGTCTGTAACAAAGTTAAATATTATATGGATTTATCTAGGGATTTCTAGCAGGGATTGCCAGCCATGGCATGGAATTTTTTTAGAGCCCATGTATATTCATTTGTTGTTGTTATAGCCGCACCTTTAAGCATTCTTTACTATAGAATTACTTGCTAACTAATGTGGGAAATATAGTTTGGAACTTGGGGTTGGGAGATAATAGAAATTCACCTTGACAAATTTGGTTCTATTTCATTTGATCCTTGTACTCTTGTACATGTATTCATTAAAGCTACTGCAATCTTACCCAAGCCTAGGAACCATTTAGTAAAATTGATATGGCTAACCCTTGATAAGAGATATTTTTTTTTACTTTTAATACATCATAGCATGCTTTATTTTGAATTGTGTTTTGTAAGAGATATATTTGAGGAGACCATTAAAAAAATGTTTAACAATATCCTCATTTAATTATATGTTTTGTCTCATGTTCAAATTTGACTAATAGCTATATGTTTTCATGCAATGAGATTTAAAGCTTGACATCATTATTACGATTAGAAGTGCAAAGTTTTATTTGTTTTGTATATTCTTTTGTACATTCATTTTCGGTCTTGGCCAAGCTAGAGATATACGTTTGTCTGTGCTTCATTTTGTTATCTGGTGGAGAAAATTTTTGTTGAATTAAAATGTTGGATATTTTAGGAAAGAAAGCAGCATAAAAGGATCTATCTAAATAAAACTAAATATCAGATATCGAGGTAATTGAAGTATTAGAGTGATGTATTTACATGCCAGGTACCTGTTGCATAAACTCTAATATTTAATGGCAACTACCATGACAATGGTGTGCAACAGCCAATCAGCATCAATGGTTCAATGGGACCTACCATTAATTGCAAAGTTGTCATGCAATTATATTAGGTTTTATGCAACAGGGGCCAGGTGCCACTGTGTGAAGATGATTTTCATGAAATGGTTAGGTGTATTTCAGAAATTCAACCTTCGTCTCTTTGTTCACAATCATCATAGCAAAATTTCCTGAAGAGTGAGCATCTGGTATTGCTTATTGCTGTTTAAATGGTGAATTATGAATTGCCTGATTGTAGACTGATTTGGAATATTATCACATTCACAACAGGCCATGATTGAAAGCCTCTGTGATACATGTAGTTAACCAAACTGGAGGGGCATAAGATATTGTAAAATGTATACCAGTATCCCCAAAGCAAATTATCAAGTTCTATTCATTTTGTGAAAAGTCAAAACAATTTCAATGCTTTTTTTTAGTAAATACTGTATTTACTGGGACGTTATTTTCATGAATTTTGCGACCGTGCATTCAATAACATTTTCACTTATCACGATGCCCATTAACGTGTGTATAATGATCTTACACAATGTGAAAATAAGAAACCGCTGATCTATGAAAAGGTCTGAAATTTAGTGAATCTGCCAAAATGTATGCACAGTAAAAATAATGGCCTTTACAGTATGTCTCTGATTTATTCCGTAATAGCATGACAAAGCATACACTTTTTATCCTGAAAAGAGCCTTACCTTCATTTTAAACTCTACACAAAGTGGTATGTCTCTGTTTTACAAATATATTTAACACATGGATTTGAATTATTGTCAATGTACATGCTCATTCGACAAAGGAATGTGCATCTTTCATTGATACAATCATGCCCATGTCCGACACGAGTGCATGTATCCATAACAAATTTGGATTTTAATGAAATGTAAGTTTCATAAAGTTGTTCATAGATACAAAAAACTGGTGACCATTTCTCAAGTGCGATTAAGAGAAAGGAGTTCACATTGCGTTTAGGAAAGGGTCTCCAATTGTTCTTGGAGTCATGTGGAGTTCTACGAACAGCTTTATGAAACACGACCCTGTCCAGTGTTGTTTATTCCTCCCTTTGTTCTGCTTCAACTGGTACGAAAGTAAATTTGGTTGTTACTTTTGCAAGTAAATTTTTGGCAGGGTGGAGAATTCCTTCAACTTGCTTGGTCTGAGCAAAAGGTATTGAATCATTGATCATGATTGGATAATTGAATGAAAACATGTTTTGGATTTCAAAAATAAATTCAACATTGTTATAAATGGAAGTAACCTGTAAGAGTTTTCTTTTTGTGTTTAACAGAGTAGATAAAAGACAGAATTTATGAAGAATTGTGCAGCTCTTTATTAACATTGAAATATCCATTATAACCACTCAATGTTAAATGTACACAAGAACACATGTAGAATGTTATATATACAAATGATATAGTCCGATATTCTCGACTTATTGTGGAAAACACTAGAATATGGATTACCTCAATATGCACACATTACCCTTTCTTATTTCATCAAGGTTTTCATGTTTTATTGCAAAGCTCGCGTTTGTACGCTTTCCTTTTTTTAAGATGTCATGAAAAGCTCAATCTATTGAAAGAAATTTCATAACCAAGCAGTATTAGGTGACTTTTGAATGGAAACAAAAGACAATAAAAAAAAAAATGTTCCCTATACAACTGAATAAAAAAGTTAAAAAACATGTACAATAAATAAAGTTTGCTATTCTTAAAAATAAGTAACAGTAATGACTGTATAAGAGCAATTCCAAATGGGCAGTAAAGGAATTGAGCCATTTTGAGCTACATATTTCTCTTCTATAACTCAGAGGCCCGTCAAACTCTAAAAATGTAGTGGATGGCTCAAATGTATGAATAATTTCGGTAACCGACTTACAGAGAATTTTCCCATTTTTGGTTCATTTAATGTAAAAATTTATATCTAGCAAATATCCGAAGAGATATTTTCAATGTATACCATACAATTCACAGAGTTGAAGTAAAATATCCACAATATACTGTCTCGGATATGTCCCGTGTTTTCCTCATATGGAATTGCCCAAATACAACATGATTTATTATGTAAAAAGTGGCGATTTTTCATTAGCATAATCAAGTTCACACAACAAACAAACACATTGCAATGAAATTATATTCCTCAACTATAAGTGTTTACAAGAAAAATACAGCTAAATAACTTAAAAACATTAGACTTTTATTTACACTGTAAGATATGTCCAAACATTATATACATACAGTACATGAAAGAACATGGGCATGCATAGCCAGGAAAAAAATTGTCATTAAGTCCTAGTTTATCAAATCAATATACTCTAACAATCATGCACTGGTGTTTCATTTCAACACTGGACAAACAGTTCACCAGTAATTCATCTTGTAACCAATATAAGAAATATATAATAAACATGCATTTTTGTGAAATATAGTAAATCTAGTTTTTCCACTATTGACAGTATGATTGATTATATTTCATAAAATATTTCTTCATATTTTGTTTGAATACACTTTTCTTTACTACAGTCTGCAAAAAATGATTTAAGGAAATTGATTCTAAAGAACATGTCTGACTCATTACTTTTAAATAGTATTATTAAACATGCAACTGACCTTGTGTCACAAAATTTAAACATATATGAATATGAATCAACAAAAATGATCTTATGATTTTACATAATGATAACAATTTATGCTTATATAGCGCATAATAAGGTCTCTATGCGCTTTAACAAAGTAAAATACATCAGTAATTTGTTTATCAAACTATCTGACATTAATAACTTTTGCACTCTCACTCTCCCCTCCCAAAATTCGAGTGTTCCAAGATTTGTTTAAAATTTAAAAAAAAGTTCCAGCAACTCTCAAACTATGTTACCACTTACAATAAATGAAGAATATAATCACTAATAAAAAGCTATTAAAACTTAATCAATCATTGAGAATAATTACAATTTTCATTTTGCTATTTAAAATCCATCTCATGAAACATATAGGTAAATCCTGATGATATTTGTAGAAGAGCGATGCTATCAATTTCCATTATATTTTAACAGAGAGTAGAAATCTCAGAAGTGTATGATCTGCATTCCTGGAATTACACCATTATTGTTAAAATACATCTGCTATGAGCCAAATGATTTCTTAAAATATAAAAATAACAATCTGCATATAACATCACAAATATTTCATTTCGTATGTTCTTTGTGCCCAACTCGCAATACCCCCACCCCAGCCACATGAAGAGCACACTTTATGAAGGCATACAGCGGAACCTCTTTATTATGAGGTCAAATATAAAAATATTCCTGATATATTAAGTCATTTCAATTGTCTCAAGCATCTTGATATCTCAAGGTAACACTGTATTCTGCTTTGGGCTGTTGTCTAGTACCCTTGGTTCTGGTCGATTGTCTGCCTCTTCTTTGCAATGGCTGCATAATCCTCCTCAGCTAACACTCTATCGAGTCGTTGAGTCTGGGGGTGCTGTGGTCCAAAGACCTAGAAAGCAGGAGAAGAGAAATGGTGATTCATTTGTTTACAAGTGAGTTGCATCAAAGTTAATTCATGAAGTAGGGTGTCCCACTCCAAATGATTAGGAATTGGGAAGTTCATAGTCCAGTTGAGTCCTGAGTGAATAGTCAAACCTGTCTATAAAGACCACCTAAAGTAGATGAAAAAAGTGGTATTTAACAGCAGGTGGTCTCTATAGACAGGTTCACTTACATGCAATTTGCATTCTAGTTAGTCAAGAAAGATGGTCTTTATGACAGGTGGTCGCTTATGCAGGTTTTACTGTAGCTGTTTCTTCCTCTCCCTGGCCCTGCAGTCCTTCAACTTAGAGGGCGGCAAACATGCATACTGGTTCTGACTTTCCCCTTTCAACCAGAGGGTCGTAGGTTCGAACCCCAACCATGANTTCTAGTTAGTCAAGAAAGATGGTCTTTATGACAGGTGGTCGCTTAAGCAAGTTTTACTGTAGCTGTTTCTTCCTCTCCCTGGCCCGGCAGTCCTTCAACTTAGAGGGCGGCAAACATGCATAGTGGTTCTGACCATCCCCTTTCAACCAGAGGTTCGTAGGTTCGAATCCCAACCATGAAGATGATTTCCTTTAGCTAGAAATTCACCCACATTGTGCTGCACTCGACCCAGGTGAGGTAAATGAGGATGGCAGGAAAAAATTCCTTGTAATGCGGTGCGCCGTAATGGTTGCCATCTAAAGCCGGATAATAGTGAGTGTAAAACTTAGAGCACAATGAGCACAGATAAGGTGAACCTGTTCATTATACAAGTAGCCGCCGTCGTCGTCATCGTCGTCATCGTCGTCGTTATTATTATTGTTATTATGATAACCAAGAACCAAGAACCAACAGATCTTCATCCTCTATATCATACATGTTTGTTGCGCTCGAAGTGGAAGGACTCCAAGGTGTTTGGAACGGAGGTACCGGAGGAGGGGGGGGGGAAGAAACAATTATTCACTCAGGTCTCAACTGGACTAAGCATAAAGTGAGGTAAAAGGAGGAAAGAATATTTTAGCCATTAAAAAGATGGACTGTGAAATGAGTGTAAAATTAGACTCTAAACAATTGACATTTATTGTCAATAACAGAGTTGCCAACCTTCAAATGAGAATTGCCCCATTCCTCAATAAAACTTACAGCAACTTTGATCTCCCTGCTCCTGACAAAATAGTCGTAGGCCTCGTCCTTTAACCTCATTTCTTCAAGGAGGATGCCCATGTTGGTAAAGAGACGGCTAGCCAGGACACTCATCTCTCCATACGCTTCTAGGCATAACTCCTCCGCCTGCTTGAATATCTGTTGATGGAATCAATGAGCGGTGGATTTAGCTTCAATTTATTTCCATCAATTCTACTTTGCTGTGTTTACCATTACACATGTATGTCAAATTTTTACATTTTTTCCCCCGACACTAGATTAGAAAATTGAGTGCCTATTAGAGTTTTGAGTGCCTACTAGCTCACACAAGATCAGCAATAAAGTGCTCAAGTGGCAGTCCGTTCTTCAAATTTCAGTGGAATCAATTCATTAATGTTCCTTGCATTATTTTAATCTTGTTTTAGGTTTTTTTTTGTTTTGTTTTGTTTTAAGAAGTGTCAAGATTTAAGGGGCTGAATACCCCTATTTATTCAAGTCTGACCTATAAAGGTCAATTTTTTATGCATGATGCGGTATAATCCTGATATGACTTCATAAATTTACACCTCTTTCATATAAATCAGTAAATTGATCCAGTCTCCTTGTATTTTGCTCAACACCAGAAAAATGATGTTGCTGTACCAACATAGCACAAAGTTAACCATACCCCCTACATTTCATTGTATAAGTCACAAGACCAATAAACACAAGCCATATGCATTGATTACAAAAAAAATAATGTAAGAATAATTGCTATATTTACCTCCAAGGCGTCAACTTGTTTTGTCTCACCAACAAGTAGAGATTCATTCATCAAGCACTCTGCCAAATGACCCTTATCGTTCAGCTGCAAAAGAGAAGAGGGGAGAAGAATGAGGTACTGCATGTTATCCACCAGTTCTCTTCTCATGGTACACAAACTATTTTCACAGCAATCATCATCATCATCATCATCATCATTATCATCACCACCATGATCATCATCATCATCATCATCCTCATCATCATCATCATCAACATCATGACCATCACAATCGTCACCATCATCATCATCATCATCAACATCATGACCATCACAATCGTCACCATCATCATCATCATCATCATCATCGTCTTCAACATCATCATCATCATCATCATCATCATCATCACAATCATCATCATCATCATCAACATCATGACCATCACAATCGTCATCATCATCATCATCATCATCATCATCGCTCCATGAGTACTCTTTTCATTCACGATCATGCTTCATACCTCTTTGAAAATTTCCTTGGCTTCCTTCAGGCTCTCAAACCCTAGATCCATAGCTTCAGTAGCAGACATCTCATTATCTCCTCTCAACACATACCAAGTCTTCAAGTTGAATGCTAGCTTCATCAGAGAGAAGGCACGCTTGAACTATATGGGAAAAGAAACAAGTAGATGGCATGCATTTATGGTTCATACAATAATATTGATACAGTATAAATTTACGTAGTTTGCCCTTCATTTGATGCATTTCTTCCGAATATAATCCTCGTAGGTTCAGATTCTCAACAATCGTTGTTACAGTTGCTTGTACTATTTCTGTACACATATAAAACACACAATCATAAAAACATGTCTTGATATTTTCGATCATTTTTGCTTTTCCTACTGCACCACATATTACCCTTTCCACTTGCAAGTATGATGATAGCAACGAGATCTCACCTTGTATGTCTCTCCTCTGTCCACAAACTTCTTGCTGATGGCCAAAGACTTGCGACGGAAGCTGATGGCGGGTCGGAGGCTCGGGAACATTTTGGTTGTGATCCAATCGTGAAGTGTGAGGAGCTGTATGGTGATAATAGCAATTTGTCTTATTCATCTAGGCTAGCCGCTTCATATTCAAAAAGCTGTTCTCCAGCTGCTATCAGAGAAATACTCTTATCAGCCTGGTTTCTGGGACTGAGGTAGGCATGCATACAAAACATACATATCTCAACTCCCGGGGGAGAGTTCCAGCAATGCATTCCCATCCCATTAATAATGTGCTCTTAATTTGCTATTTTATGTATTTTTAAAGAGATGTGAAATAAATTGAATTGAATTGAAAAATTGAATCATCCCCCCAACTAATAACCAAGCAATTCTTCATTACTAGCTCCAGCTAGCGATCAGATCATACAGAACTAGAGGCCTTTCCTCTCTAGCTCCAAGTTCTTTCATATCCATCAGCAAAGCTATAAGGAGTAACCAATCCTCTCAATAAATAGCGAAGACCTGTGAAGCACCCCACCCATTGATACGCTAACATTCCTTTAAATCATACAGAAATAGAAGCCTTTCCTCCCTCGTGCCAAATTCATCTATCTTAATCTGCAGAGATATAAGGAGTGACCTGTCTCACTAAATAGCCAAGACCAGTGAAACACCCCACCCCTTCACACTACCCATTAATAGGCTGGTATTCCTTATTTAACTCTTGCTAATAATCAGGTGATGTAAAAAAAAAAAAAATCTTTCATCCCTTGCTTCAAGTTCACCATCTTCATTGACAGAACCGTAAGAGTTAAAATGATTAAAATGTATCACTGAATTAATGACACCCATTTATCAACATCCCCCCTCCCATTGATGAACCAGATTTTGTTTATTACCTCATTGTTCCAGCTGGCAATCAGATCGTACAGAACCAGCAATCTCTCCTCCCTTGCTCCTAGTTCATCCATCTCCATCTGCAGAGTTGTATCTAGGATGGAATACCCTGTCTTCAGTTGACTTGCCTGCATCCTAGTTGTCATACAAATGAGAGAGAACACATTTAGATGATAGGGTTCTGGAATGTGCATGAGGATAGTATTTGATTATTCGTAACGGAGAGCAATTTTCCCTTTGTCCGTCTCTGGGTCCTTATTCATAGCATCCAATGGCTTAGCTGTGGCAATCCTTGATCGTAGGTGGTCCACCAAATTAACACTAACTAATAAATAACAATAACAAATAGTACTTACAAGACTCTCGCAGTCTTCTCGTAACGTAGGGCGATTTGTTCTCTATCCATCTCCGGGTCGCTGTTCATGGCTTCCAGGGCTTTCCTGTAGCAATCTTCCATTTTGGATGGTCCACCGGCCTAAAGAGGAAACACAGATGTGACAGGAAAAGTTAGCAAATATAAAAGCACGAGGACCCCCCCCCCCCCTCCCCTCAAACAAACAAAAATTATAATAATAATAGTAATAATAAATTGTTTGGATGCCAAAGACCAACAAACACTCTGAAAATAGCCCAACCTCAACATTTAAATTACAGGAAAATATGAGAAATATAACATGGAAAGTCATTTTCAGTAAAATTATCAATAAACATATGAAATAAAATCTGAAAAGTCATTTTCAGACATTATTTGGCTTTTCACTCCATTTTTTTTCTTACATTTCCCATGAAAGGTGTTCCAAAAGTCAAAATAAATTAATTGAAAAACCCAATTACTACCCATGCTATTATCCCAATAAGTCATTCTTGGACAATCAATCATTCTTTTTATGGAGGGGGGGGAGGTGGGGAGGGGCTCACTTAGCAAAACAACCTCCTCTGCCTGATTACATCTATCAGCACACTGATTATGACTCATCTGACCAAGACAAATCGATCAATTTGAATAAAAAGCCAGATGAAAATTCAAATTCTACCAACCTTCCTCCAGTATGCCAAGAGGTCTGCACTGAACTCTGTGTTGAAGAACTCATCAAAGACGGGCCATTCTGTGAGGAACGATGCCAGACGAGCCTCATCCTTGATCACACTCAGATGGAAAGGATATTCCTATGGTTTGGATACACAAAGAAATCCTTATCAAAAACTGCTTGAAGAGTAAATTAAGCTCTTCAATAGAATCATAAACGACATTCACATAAAGTTATCTATATCATAATCTTTTCAACAAATTAATAAATGACATTCAGATAAAGTTCTCTAGACCATAAACATTACCAAAATGCACTGTTTCCATAAATATTTCACAAATTAATTTCTTTTTCACCACCAGAGGTCTGTAACATAAAAACAAGTTTGCAATCAATCACAAACTTGAGTACTAAATTTCCCACAGACTTGCAATTGATATCAATTGTATGACTGATTGGAAAGCTTTTATGTTACGCGCCCTAGAACTCACTCAATCATAAGTAACTATGTGTATCACAAAATATATATTTATCAAAACATGTCTCTTTGTTCAATTAACAAAAGTTCAAGTATCATTGCAACTAGGACATTACACATTTTCTGACCTAATAGGTATGTCCAAAATACTTACACATTCATTTTTATCATTACCAGGAAGTAAAGCTGCAAAATCACATGAGTGAACTCTGTGCTTTTAGCATTCAACAATTTGTCTTCTCTTACAATCTACCTCTTTTCCTTGCATTTATAATTGTCATAATTATCAATGTCATCCTTTTTTATACAAGAAAGAAATTGCACATGTCTTACCTCACATTTCCTCTCCACAGAGTTGATTCCTTGAAAGAAGTCAGCAAGTTTCCCGTGCCACCAGCGGTATTTAGAGTCATCATCTTCACCATCCTTCTTCTTCAAATACCTGAATCAAAGCATAGGGACGGCAATTATTTGAGGCAGTGGCTAACATTGCAGAAAATCAAAATGAAATTTAGCTCATTCAGCAGGTACAGTGTTCATTATTGTAAACACTTGAGCAAAACAGGAAATCACATGAAGTTCATTGACCCACTATATTTCATGGTACAAGGTTCTCGTGAAGAGACCCACAATAAATTGCCTGCAAAAATGCCATAGCAAAGACAAACCCAGTAAATAGGGGAAAGTTGCCCGAGGAGTCTAAATATATGGCTGTTACAGTAGTAAATCAGGTACAAATCTTCACCATTTTCAGCTTGCTAAAGAGTGTCAAATATGAACGGTTTGAGGAACAGGCTAGATGGCACTTTTAGACAGTTTTACAGCAACAGTTTGCAAGTACACAAGGATTGATGGAAGTGCCCATAATTAGTTCAAGCATTACGATTACATTTGTCTGTCATGGGAGCCCAAAGATAAAATAAAAAGCAACCAATTAAGACAGGTCTAAACGGCAGCAAGGAATACAACCATTATAGACATGGGGAGCACTTTAAACATAAAGTAGTAGTTATTTCACTTGCAATCTGGGTTTTTTCCTTACTTTTTCCTGACTGCTTTGCTGAGAGACCGATGGTAGAAATCAAGACGTCCTTCTCCACTCTCTCCGAATGGTCGAAGGAATGGTTTGAGAGCACGGAACACTCGCGCCCACTTGTGGGCAGACAAGGGTCCAATGTCCTTCTCCTTCTTCTCCCTCGAGTCTGAAGTAAAACATAACCAAAAATTGTTCTTGAGTTATCATTTAAAAATGTTCATGTTTTGACCCAACTTTGGCCCAATAACCTAGGATTCTAGTAAAAAAAAAATCATTGAACTTCATTATCTACACAACATACTTTTCCACATGAACACCCAATTTCATGTAGAAAATAAGACTTGGAATGGAGTAAAAAGTCCTAAAACATCTGAAATTATTTTACAATTTTAATTTGACATGTTAATCTATAATCTTACTTAAAATGACTTGTCAGGTTATATTTTTCATGTTTATCTATGATTTTATTGTGATTCTTTGTCAATTTGAGTTTCGAGTCCAGGTCGGACAATATTTATAGGGTTGGTCGGTCTTACGAATCCAAATATTTTTTTTTGCCGTGTGATAATGAATAGAGTCACAAACCTTTCTTCTCTGCCCATTACTACCTTTAAACCAAGAAAGAGGTGGCATCAGATTGTCAGATTTTCTCTGCCCTGCCCCACCTCCATACAAGCATTCTTACGCTCCTAAAGAGAATTACAAACCTTTCTTTTCTCCTTCACCGCTCCCTCCGAACCAAGAAGCCGGTGGCATGAGATTGTCTTCATCACCCAGGATGGTCAGTAGTTCTGTTTCCAGGAGTCCAGTGTTGGAGCATTCCAGCAAGCAAAGGGTAGCAACAAGTAGCTCTCCTCCATTCTCTTCCTCAAACCGATCAAACACCTGGGCCAGGAGACTAATCAGGGATGAGAGCAATGATGGAATGGTAATTCAACTCAGATAATCTTTTTTATATAAATAAATATATTTCATTGTTCATCTCAGAATAATGAATACAAGCATATTTACAAACATATAAACCTAAGATAAACACCTGCGGAAGCAGAGTAAACAAGGTATGAAATAGAAACAACAAAGAAAAACTGTAACAAAAAGCGTGAATAATTGTACATCTTTTGCAAGGTGACATACAATGTTATAATACTTGTAAAACACTTCCTCAAATTGTACCATTGTTTACCTTCTCTAGCTCTAAATGGTTTCATGAAAGTGACTTTATTATAATCAGTCATCAAATCAAATCATGTCGTCCTATTATGTAAAAAATGTTACAATTTAAACATTTAATTTATCATATATCTAACAGCTGTTATGATATGCTCCATTTATAATGCTCTTACTAAAAAAGCAATGATATCTTGCACAGTAAATTGTTTCTCTTCTATTCAGGATATTCATTTTTAGATCTATAGAAAATGCCCAAATGTCACTATGTTTTAATACTCACTTGAGAAGACCATCAGCTAACTTGTTGATCTTATCCGTGACTTTGGAGAACAGTCCAAAAACTCGGAGCTCTTCACACGCTACCGATAGCCAAAGAGGATTCTGAGAAGACTCCTTGCTTAGCAGATTCGCCATCTGTTCATCGTCTAGTTTCTTGTTGTAGTTACCCAGTGTCTCTCTCACGATTGCCTGTTGATGGGGGCATGGCAATTAAATCATGTATTTAGTGGTATTCCTATCAAAAGAAATTTGCATTCCTTGTTTTATTTTCCATAGTCCCCTTTTGATTTATAGGGAGGGTAATAATGCATCAGATCTGTCTACTCTAAAAAAAAAAATTTTCATCCACTGGCATGAACCAAATAATTCATAACAAATCTTTTAAATTTTTCGCTTGTGATACAAGGCAGCATAATGGTCAATCATATGAGCATGTAGGCTAGAATCTTGTTCTTTAACTGATGCTGATATGTAAGAAAGAAGTAGGTACACAATTCCCCAAATTATATGTATGAAACGTAGCATATGCTATGTCCGGCCACATTCCTTTTTCAGACTAGAACTGGTCAAATCATGCCCAGATGACAGAAGTATGTATGTATTTTTAATATGGTATCCTTCCATTTTGTTGGGTCGATCTTTGTTCTTACCTTTCTTTGCTTTACTTTAGTGTTCAACGATCACTGGAGATTATATAGCTTGGGGCATTCCATTAGTTTTCTCTAAAATGATGCAAATGGTGTGTATCTAAACTTCAATAGCAATTAAACTGGATTATAGCAGAGGCACCTCTCTCTCTTGCTGTTCCTCCGTTTCTTCTCTGAAAACGTTGAGCCAGACCCGCAAGCATAGATTGTTGGTGTCTTTGTTTAAGATAATTTAGGGTGCACGAGAGCGACTTTCATGTATCTTTTAGATATACTGCAGGGATAGATTTAGAAGATTGGAGTTGATGCCTTTTGGGAGTCTTGCATCATAAGGCAGTAGTACTGCTTGGGTGAGTGCATAGGCATTGTCCAAAGAGGTAAAAAGGCGCTCAGTATATATCCCCCAAATTTATCTAGCTTTTGAAAGAATTTCCTTCAGGCATTTTTACACCTTCTTTGATTTGATTTTTTATTTTGTTCTTACCTCTCTGGACTCCATATCAAGGGGTGTTACAAAGATCTCTGTGGGTTCGTTGGATCGGGTTCCCATAGTCTGATGCTGGGGTGTCTGGTCGATCATGGAGAAGATACAACGCACTTGTGGGGCTAGTTTGTTGGGGAGCCATGTCAGGACAGTGGACTCTTTGCTTTCTTCAAACTATCAGAAAGAGAGAGAAAGACATGAATATTGACTTGACAACCAATATGATTATTTGGATTGGGTTCCCATAGTCTGATGCTAGGGTGTCTGGTCGATCATAGAGAAGTTACAACACACTTGTGGGGCTAGTTTGTTAAATAGCCGGTCAATACAGTAAACTCTTTATAATAATAATAATAATAATATTGCGGATTTATAAAGCGCCTTTTCGGTCAGTATTGACTGGTCAAAGCGCTTCCGATATTATTANGGGGGGGGGGGGGCTTGTAGTACAAGGCAGCATAATTAGTCAATAATCTTGTCCTTTAATTGATGCTATTGCATAAGAAACAAGTACATGTATGTACACAATTCCCCAAACTCTGAGAAATTGTATGTATGAAACGTAGCATTTACTAGATCTGGCCAAATTCCTTATCCAGATTAGGGTTGGTCTCAATGAGCTTAAACGACAGCGGTCCATGTACCCTTCCATTTTGTTGGGTCACTCTTTTATTCTTACATTTCTTTACTTTTCTTTACTGTTCATCGATTAGTGGTTTTTACATAGGTTGGTGGGTTCCATCAGATTTCATCAGAATGACGCAAATGGTTTTTATCTAACCTTCTACAGCAATTAAACTGGATAATAGCACAGGAAATGGTTTTATCTACCCTTTGAAATAATTTACTTTAGGCATGATACACCTTCTTTAATTTGATTTTTCATTCGATTTCTGATCTTACCTCTCTGGATTCCATATCAAGGGGTGTTACAAAGATCTCGGTGGGTTCGTTGGATCGTGTTCCCATAGTCTGATGCTGTGGTGTCTGGTCGATCATAGAGAAGATACAACGCACTTGTGGGGCTAGTTTGTTGGGTAGCCATGTCAGGACAGTAGACTCTTTGCTTTCTTCAAACTATCAGAATTAATAAGAGAGAGAAAGACAAGAATGTTAGCTTGAATAAAGACAGAATCTTTGGATCATGTTCCCATAGTCTAATGCTGCGGTGTCTGTTCGATCATAGAGAAGATACAACGCACTTGTGGGGCTAGCATGTTAGACAGCCACATCAGCACAGTCAACTCTTTGCTTTCTTCAAACTATCAAAATTAATGAGAGAGAGAAAGAGAACCATGAATGTTGACAAAAGATATGGGTCATGACATTGGGTTCCCCTAGTCTGATGCTGCGGTGTCTGGTCGATCATGGAGAAGATACAACGCACTTGTGGGGCTAGTTTGTTGGGGAGCCATGTCAGGACAGTCGACTCTTTGCTTTCCTCAAATTAGCAGAATTCAGAAGAAAGAAAGACATGAATGTTACCTTGACAAAAGATATGGGTCATTCGATCGGGTTCCCATAGTCTGATACTAGGGTGTCTGGTCAATCATGAAGTAGATATCCTGTCCCTGTGGGGCCAGCTTGTTAAAGAGCATGTCAATACAATAAACTATTTACTCTCATGAGCCTGGGGGAATGGATAATAGGAGAAGGGACGTATGAAATTTAAAATGAACACAAATTTTTAAAGACAACAACTGTCTACACATTAAAATATCTCTAATTTTGTAAAATGTTGCAATCAAAATAGCAATAACAGCATATATGTGCAAATAATTTAGTCTTTCATCATCTTGTACATAAACTACAAGTTTAAATATGGTTCAAGATTTCTCAATGAGAGAAAGGCTAAGAATTTTTGAAAGATTGGTCTGAAAAGAGAGGAAGCTATATGGCAGGATGATTTGTGAGCTCTTGTAGCAAGTTTGAAATGAATTCAGCCACCTCTCTTTTGGGAACAAAAATGGATGAAAATGAATTAATGGTGATGGACATTTGTCTCAATCAAATGTATGAACTGTTGCAATGTCACAGTAACTACAGTTCAATTCTTTTAAATGTGAATACGATATATGAAGCTGGCTTACATTTTCTGGATCATCAAACACCTTACCTGATTGAGAGCATCAATGATGATGATAACTGGTCGTGTGTTTGGGTTAGAGAGAGCAGCGTATGTCACTTGGCATGTCTCTTCTAAATCTTTCGGCATTTGGCTCTCCTATGAGGTATTACCCAAGAAAATATACAACATTAAAAATTTTAGAGATGTTTGAGAGTGATACAGCTTACATTTTACAGCTTTAATAAAAACTATGTGCACTTTTATTCTCGCATACAACTTCACCAAAACAATCCTCTTATCAGTTTTATCTATGTATTCAGCATGAATCTATTAGTATTTTACCCTAGGCCAAAAGCACATTCCTTTGTAATATTTGAACAAAAATGAAATCTTGATCATTGCATATCATTGTATATCTTTCATATGGGAAACTCTATATCTTATTTTTCAATCTTTAATTCCATTCTGAATAAATGTTGTTGTACATACGCATAAATTAATATGACACTTATAAACAGATCTCATAAAAGACTGCTTATAATATACGGAGTGTTATACGAGAGAGAAAGGGAGAAGCTTTCCTTTCTACTTTTGAATGCTGGATTGATTATTCACTGTATTTACAAGCTCCTGTGATGAATAAAAACTGTGATGGGATAGTTCAAGCATATGGCATTTCTTACATTGACAGCTCCAATCTCCCTGAGAAGTCTCTTGAGGGCAGTCTCCAAGTTGGGTGATCCAGGCACCGCCCCAACAAAGTGATAGAATACATGCCAACCAATGTCTGGAGATCTGCCAAGAAATTTAAAGATGAAAATACAGTTTACTCATTTATACACATTTTACTCATTCATACTTTTACAAACTATCAAATATGGACAGGGATATTCCTAAATTAAGTGAGCCAGACACTGGAAATGACTTTTCATGTAGAGTACTGAAAAAGCTCTATTATTTTATATACAATACTGTAATTTTCATATGCACCAAAAACTCAACTAGTATCAGCTTTCTCAAACTTACACTTTTACCCCACGATTGACATGTTCCCCTTTTTTTAATATAAGCATGAGCCAGTGTATATTTTCTATGAAACACCATTAGGCTTCTTAACACATGCATTTCTACATGAACCTCCTTGCAAGATGATTATCAAAAAGAAGTTTGAGTTTTAACTCATTCAATTTTGATGGGCTACATGTACATGTAAAGTTGGAGATAATCCTAAATCATGCATCATAGTGCAAAAGACTTACATGTACATAAATTCATTAATCAAAATACATAACATCCTCTTGCTTGAATTCCATTTAGAATATACGTTTCTGAATATTCTTTTAAGATGATCTGATATATCAACACCAGCTTTAGGGGATCCTCTATGATGATCTAGTTTGTGTTTTCCTTTCCTTCTTTTTCATGGAGAATAAGAAGTAAAATAAAAATGAATACCAAACAACTATCAAGAAATAAAACCCCTCAAACTCACCCCGGTATCTCTCTGGTAGCTGCCTTGGTCACCGACACCTCGGCCACCTTCGCCATGATGGATGACTTTCCCGTACCAGGCCCACCGAGAAGGAGCAGGGGTGCAGATGAACCCACACTCAACACATAATCCTTGATCTGCTCCAAGATGGCAGTTCGTCCCAGGACACAGCCGCACCTGTTCTTCATGAAGGATTCGTGGGCCTCCTTGGCCGTCTGGTAGGGGTCCATGGGACGGTCGTCCAAGGGGTACTGCTCAGAGATGCGCTCGGTGAAGAATTCAAACACCTACAAAGATTTTTCAAAATTCAAAGACACTGTAAATTACGAGACCTCTTCATCAATATTTGATAATGCTTGTTGTTTAAGAATTCAAGCATCTAGAATGATATAAAAATTGCAATGATGCAGTAAGTCACACAACCCCTTCATAAATTATTCATTATGCTTGATTATTCTTACCCCTGAAGCAACTGAACCACCTAAAATTATCTGTTGTTTTCAATGCCCTATTGTAACCATGGTAATTATTCACGTAGGGATATAATATTAAATTTAGTAAGTGTGCAATCCTCATATTCGTAGGATGATACTACAAAGAAAACTATGAACGTGTTCAGAATCATTTCATATCGCCCAAAAATTGGATGAAAGATAGACAACAATAATGCTAATGTGAGGACTTTTTTGTACAAAATCTCCGGTTGCTAAAAGGTTAACAGCATTTTAGAATTCTTAATAACAATCTATTCTTTACAGGTTTACTATTAACATCTATAATGATACTATACATTCCATTATCCATGCTTGAGAACTCATTTCCTTGTCAGTTTCAAGAACCAACAAACAAGCATATATCTGCTTCATGTAATATTTTAGCAATATTTGTGTTAAATCACAGGCAAGAGAACAAGCATACAGCTCAATAACATGGAAACATAAAGTGTACCTATCACTATGTCAAAGATTCTTTTGTTACCACACAGTATTCTGGCATTTGTATGTACTGGTTTATATAACAGTGGATGATACTTTAATTCTGACCCCAGCTGGTCTATGAAGTTTTTCTCACAGCATGCTGTTAACAATCTGCATTTCTCTGTTTTGAGATAATGTGAACATAATCGTACATATCAGCCATCAATTCATGCTTACCTTGTCTCTGAGTGAATCCATTCCACTAAGCTCTACCTGTCCGTCATCACTGATCCCGTCATACTTGCACTGGTAGAAATGAACCTGGTTCTCCTACAAAGAGAATCAACATAGACGAGAGAGAGAGAGAGAATTTTGAGTTTTACAGCGTGTATCATTCAAATTTGAATATTTACACCAGGAGAAGAAGAGAGAAAGACGATCGCCCTATAACATCACCATTTGTGACTGTCCCAAACAGCTTGATTACAGGCGCACACCACAACATCCAGTCAAATTATTATATAATAATAATATGATAATGATACGAAAAATAATATACACATTATTATATAAATAGTTAATGGTCTATCATGCACTATACTGTATTATGTGCACGACAAAGAATAAAATTATCCAGAATGCAAGCTTGTTTCACTGATGCCGCATGACGAGGTGATTAGACTTGAGAGAGGGTTAATGTAGTTATCTAGAGTTCAAAATATAGTCCAGTTATGGTGCATCAATAGAGTATTCACTAATTATTATAGTAAATGAGCTCCTAGTTCTGACATATTACTAAGCATTACGCCACGTTACATTAAGCAAAAATCAACAACTACAATTGGGCAGGTGTGTTGCCATGCAGCAAAGGAATTTATTCTAGGTCAATAACAGACAAAACCGGAGGACAATTACATTTTCTATGTAGACAGGTGTAGTATGATGATGCTCTGCATTCATAGACTATGGGGGTGTTGCTACAAAGTTGCAATTGATCGCAAATCACCTGCAAATCAGTTGCAAATTGTAACACACATTTTCATTCCCGAACGGCATGCGCATTTAACAAGACGCGCATCAAACAATGACTTTGATTGGCCCGTTCCGATCAACTGCAACATGCAATCAATTGCAACTTTTGAACAACATCCCCCCTATATATGGTAGTACCCCCTTCAGAAATGAAAGAGGACATAAAAAGTATGGAATACCCTTCTGGGATGGCAGGCATATTATTGAGCATTCTCAGCACAACAAATTTTTTCTCAATGATGCAAAACTTAAACATCGCCTAAATCTCTTACCTCAAACCTCTCTTTGAGCATCTGTTTTAGCATGGTGAGTTTCTCAGGAGCAATTGGGTTCACATCCACAAAATCTTTCTTGAACTGCTCTGGTATCGAGTCAACAAAGCCTGAATCTCTAATGAAGAAGATGGCTACAAGATAGAATGATAAAATA
>BQKZ01008645.1:11546-22949 GCA_036244855.1 Temnopleurus reevesii
AGAATGAATTTGACATAATTTTCACAAGTTGAGTTTCACTTATGAAATGAATGAGAAACAGACTGGACAAAAATCACTTTTTCGAACATTTACTCTTGTCCTACTAGACAAAAGAAAGCTCTGTACCTTTTAATAGGATAGAATGGATTTGACATAATTTTCACAAGTTGAGTTTCACTTATGAAATGAATGAGAAACAGACTGGACAAATATCACTTGTTCAAACATTCACACTGGGCCTAGTAACAAGACAGAAGGAATTTGAAATTAATTTCACAAGTTGAGGTTCACTAATAAAAATGAAGAGATAAACTGGACAATAATTTTTTTTTATCAAACATTCACAATGGTTCTACCAGACAAAACAAATTTCCTCCCCCATTAATGTTGTGCAGAAAAAGAAGAAAATTGAATTTTCATTGCTGATTTTTTTTTTGGGCTAAATTGTTGCTGAATATTTATCAGTAAGAACCACATTGATTTGAAGTTGTTTGAACCACCCTCTCCATTTTCAAATTCTGGATGTGTGCATATGGGCAAGTCAATGATGGCTTTGGCATGCCATATGCTAACAGCTAGTGCATGTCATGTCTCGATAATCCCTTGAAGTTTGATATGCATGCCACATGAGCAGATCCTAAAATATTCACCTTTTATGGCGTAACGGACATGACACTTTCATAGAATTGCCCACATACTAAGTGCTAATCATTTTTTTTTGCTATTTAAAGGATTGCTGAATTGTGATTTGAAGTTGTTCGAGCCACCCCCCTTCTGTTCTGATATAGGCAATTCCATGGCTTTTTGTGCATTCTACGCTATAAGTGAGTGCATTTCTTGGTGGAATTCCTTGAAGTTTAATATGCATGCCACAGATATTTTATCTTCATTAATTTCAAGAAATGTTGATGAACAGTTTTCAAGAGATTCATCTTATTTTGGCGTAATGGACATGGCAATTTCATGGAATTAAAACTGAATGCATATCTTGATGGGATTAATTGAAGTTTAATACACATGTCACAGATACACAGATCTTAATGTATTTTAAGAAATTTTAATGAATAGATTTCAGGAGATTCACATTTTATGACGTAACTGACATGACATTTTCGTAGAATTGCCCACATACTAAGTGCTAACCATTCATTGATATGCAGAACATATCTAATATCAATTTACCCAATTTATGCAGAAATTTGTGCATGATTGAGCAATGGTTGGACTGCCTACATTATTTGCATTTATCAGTTCGTGATGTGAATGATTGTCATAATGAATTAAGAAGAAACATTAAATTAACTGTGAAGAACTAAGTTTTCATTATTCAATTATGTATCATATCCATTCATCATTGTAAGAGAAATTGGGAGTTTTATTATGAATGATGGCTATTACAGTGACTATGGCATTGTTCCTTGTAAATACCTCATTCAAGATGCCTCTTAAATGAGAATAATCGTCACAATGGATGAAGAAGAAAAATTAAATTTACTGAGAAGAATTATGTTTCCATTAGTTATTTAATTACATATCATATCAATTCATCATTGTAAGAGAAATTCTGAGTTTTATTATGAACGATGACTATTACAGTGAATGGCATTGCTCCTTGTAAATGCCTTATTATGGGCTAGACGCCTCTTGAATGAGACAAATTCAAATTGGAACTCATGATATATTTAAAGGGGAACTTCACCCAGATATTGATGCACTCTCAGTGGATGAAGATAATCAAACTGAAAATTTGAGCAAAATCCGACAATCCATACAAAAGTTATGAATTTTTAAAGTTTTGATTTAAATCTCTCATGGGTTTCTTAAATCGGCAACGCACAGGCACAAAATGGCTGCCAAGGAGAACTCTCCATTTACTGTGTACACTGAATTTCACATTTTCTTCTTTTTCTAGAAAATTAGACAATAAATCAACAAAATTCATTCCGAAAAGCATGCAGAATCAAAATAAACATATCATACTTGAAGAGAAAAGTACAATGTTGAATAATTTCTTTAGCTATTGCTCTCTTTGGCAATTGTATCTTTATTCCAGGGATTTGAGGAAGTGCTTGCTTACTCAAGAATAAATATACTGAGAAATAAAATGCTATCTGGGAAAAGGCTTAAAGAAATGATGGTTCCTCTGTTCTGGAAATGAAAAAGGTAAAGAACGCTTAATTCTTGCAGCTGTTTCTGTGAGTGACAATTTATTACATTTAATTCTACTGCACAAGCATGCTTCCAGCTACCTGAATTAAAGTAACAGGTCAGACTTTGTAATCTAAACAAGCATGGCAAGGTTTTGTCTTTCAGAATGCATTTATTCCCCCAAAACCTTTGGTTTCTTCTGAAAATCCATGGAATTTACTTTGATGATGTATTTTACTGATTATTTCGATGCATATATTGTCTGAATAGCAAGGCTACCAACTTAAAGCCCTGGTCACATATGACCCCGGAAGCAACACGATTCACCCAGACTCGTTGACATTCTGAGGCAGTTAACCGTGAATTAACAAAGAGTCGGGGTGAATCGTGTTGCTTCCGGGGTCCTATGTGACCGGGGCTTTAGGTAATATTAATGGGTTGTATTATTGTGTAATTCCAGTATTTACTCCTTGAAAGATGCGAGGAAAAGGTATTTTTGTTCTCATTCTTTCTTTAGTGGGAAGATATTTGTTTTGCGTTTGTTTTGTTTTCCACATTTTAAATGTATAGGAATCTTGTCAGGTCTGCAACAATTTTTTTTCATATTTCATTAAAGGCCCTTTTTTACCTGTTGCTGCATATGTACAAGCCTATGGGAGTGTGTGAAAATGCTAATCCACAGCCGCCCCCTCCCCACCCATTCGTTTTGTGCCAACCTCCTCCCCCACTTTTCAAAACGTTCCTTGATCCCCGAAAGGTGTAACATTTGGTCTACAGTTCTTTTAACAATGATTTTAAAGAACTTTTATTTGTTTGCCAAAGACACCATGAAATGTTAGATAAAAATTGTTTAATTTGGCCTTGATTTAAGTATATATAGGGGATGTTAAAAAGACACCAAACTACTTTGAATTGATTTTGTATTACAGTCAAAGCTGTCCATAAAGACCAACCAAGAAGACTAGAATAATGGTCTTTAACAGCAGGTGGTCTCTATAGACAAGTTCATTTACACTTAAAATATGTTACAGGTAGTCAAGAATGATGGTCAGAGAATGATTATTCTGGTATCATTTTGCAATTTGCTGTGCATTTTTGTCTGATTGATATGATGATTTCGTGTAGCATCTTTTTCACATATGGAAGTGTACAGTTAAGTGTTGAAAAGGATTCCCCAAACTCTATAACTGCTAATCAAATGTCAAAAGCAAAATTATTCCCTGCTGGTCTTTCTGTAAAGGTGGTCTTTCTATACAGGTAGTCCCTAAAGCATGTTTGGTTGTACTTCGTACATTTCTGATAAGTTGGTCTGTGTTATCCCATTTTGAAATCTATGTTAGATATGAACACATTACTTTCATTCAATTACAAATAAACTTACCCAGAATATATTTTTATACATTTCATTGTGTCTTTTCCCCCTGACTGTTTTTCTTAGAGGGGGGGGGGGGGAGGAGTGAGGTTATCCTGAACTTAGATAACTGCATTATTACCACAAATTGGTGTGAACATGGACGCTAGGGCCGGGCTGAAGATGGAAAAAGCTTACACAGTGGATTCAAATGTCATGTTTTCTTTTGTTTATCGGTTTTTAAAAATATGTATTGAAAGATTTATCCCTTAACACGGTGCCATATAGTGATACACTTCATAAAAAAGGAATCTATTGAATGACATTGTTTTGTCCCTGTTCACCCCACGCGTCCCTGTTTGCTCTGTTTGATGGCACCTACATTCTTCATTTTTATTCCTTGTTGTTGCCATTGGATTTGATGGCGCTCTTCAATCTAGTTGATTATCCTCACCATGTCTCTGAACTTCATTTTGTTTCTCAGCTTTCTTACGTTTGTCTTATCTTATTAATCTGTTTTTCCTTCCTCTTGTCAGTCTCTCTCCAGTCTTGAATTTTTTATCTTCAAAATTGCTTTACCTATCATTAAGGGAAAATTTCATATAAATTCCAAATAGCATTTATAGTCGCTTCAATTTTGAACAAAGTTTTGTATACCAATCCATATTGGAATCAGAGGGGTACTGTTTGTACCTCTATGTTGGAATAAATAAATGGCAAACATTTTAAAAGTATTTTACTTTATCTTCATCTTTATTTTTGTAATATGCAATACTAGAAACATAATGATTTAAAGATTAAATGAACATATCCACAATGGAAACATTAAAATATATCAAATCATAATGATTCTAGTAAGTTTAATCCTGCACAGTTCATTTTTAGTGTTGCACATATTGTCAAACTATCCATTAAATACCCCTACTTCATTCCTTGTAACATAGCTCGAACATTGACCCTTTCCCTAAATTCATGCATTTTAATGACCCTTGTTGAACATCTCACTTCATGTTACTGAATTACAACAGCGCACCACTCTAGTTTGAGACAGGGACTTCTTTTCATCGTAAGTGACATCGCCAAATCGACAATTGATGCGTTATTACTCATAACCACATAACAAAGGAATGCGAAGGTGCGAGCATTCCATTGTACCGTAGGGCAAGTGGTTTCGTGGTGCATTCACACTACGCAGATTTATCGAAAATTGTGTCTTGGTTCCTGGAGGAATTCTACACTATTCTGTAGAAGTTAAGTGCCATTTGGGGTCAGAAGCGGGCATTTAGGGACTCACTCCAAGTGTTATAAGGGTTGTACTTAAAAGTCACTATTAACACTTATCTACTGTGCAGGACAGAATGTTGCTTACTTATTATCACTTTAAATGTAAACAAGAATGTGGACCAATGACTACTTCTCAGGTATAGGCCTATAGTAATTTTGGTTGTAGTGTAAAGCTTTTTTTGCGTAATGAGTCAGTACATTATTATTGATTTAAGGCTCTGCCTGGGCCAGAAAAATCTTGTATTGGTTAAAAGCAGGAACATCAGACAAATAGATGAAAAAGGTTTGAAGAAATTCAGACAAAAAGAGAAAGGCTTTGAATATTTCAATGATATAATTCAACAGTGATTCTCCATGTCAAATTTAGCCACATGTTCTGACGTTTACCACACCTTTTCCTGCAAACTAGTTTGTTATATAGTATTTTCAACCCCCTTTCAACCCTTTTATGCAAAATTAACCTTTTTGTTGATAAATGTTTATTGCTATATATGTTGCTTTAATTTTGCATTAATTTGTTAGCATTCTAAGTGTAATGGACGAATCAAGGGCTTAGAATTTTCGGTTATAACATTAATAATAATACTCAGTTCTATAGCACTACTTACCTCTGTTAGAATTCGTTTATGGCTCTACAATTACCATGGCTTTAGCAATGGCAGCACTTTAGCTTTCCAAAGAATATCTCTGCCAGGTACCTATTCACTTCAAATGAATTAAATTTGTAATCTAATCTGATGGTGTATTTATTTATTTAGGCCTATATGCTGTATGCATGCAAATGAGCAATGTTAGCATCTCAACACATACCAACATTACACCAATACTTCTTGCTCATGCAAGCAAATCACCAGACTATATCACAACGCAGAAGGAATAGGTCACAGTTTAGCACCATGACCCCCCATCCTCTTTCTCCACCATCATCGATTCATTCCGCTATACACCAACCATGACATACCAGGCATGAATAGCCAATCCAGCGAGACAAAAAAATGATGGTTTTGCCGGCGGACAAACCAGTGTATCAATTTCGTCGCGACGCTGTTGAGAGAGAAGCTCTTTTTTGCATCTCGCTCTTCTGACAGGAGGTCCCTCTCTGGAAACGATAAAAATGGGGGAAATTTGGAGAAAAAAATGAGGAATTTCACCTATGACTCACCTGTGAATATGTTCATGCATTATGAAGAGCTTGATCGACTTATTAACACATATTTGAAATTAGCATGCAGGTTTTTGATAGAGGTATGCAGAGCGGTGAGTGGCAGTTCGCGAGTGTAGGTTTGCGTTATTGGATATATAGCATGAATAAGTCAGTTAGTATCTTGGGGAGTTTTAACCCTGGGGAGAGTGAGGATGTATCATATTGGTGGAGGGGTATTATGTGAGTAGGATTTATATTTGGTGCAAAGATTAACAGTGATAGGTCTTGATAACGTTTATGATTGTGTCTGGAAAGATAATCTTTGCATTTATTTGGAGTGTTGATGAGCCTTTTTAGGAAACATTGTTTATCAGTACCTTTACAATTATTTTTGTTGCTGACATTAGAATTATCAAGGTCCTCATAGGTTTGTGGTCACAGTGACATTACCTTTATCATCATCATCATTTAATCATCATAATTACCGTTATTACAAGAATGTAATTTGGATTTAGCTGCAGCATGGAAACCAACATCTAATCATCACCATCACCACCATCACTATCAATGTTTATCATGACCATGACCATTGCTACCATCACCACCATCACTATAATCATACTCACCATCATTATCATCATCATCATCACCATCATCATCATCATCATCACCATCATCATCACCATCATCAGCACCATCATCACCCTCATCACCATCATCACCATCGTCACCATCATCACCATCAACATAATCACTATCACCATCATCATCATCATTATCATCACCATCACCATCATCACCATCGTCACTATCATCACCATCGTCACCATCATCACCATCACCATCACCATCATCATCATCATCATCACCATCACCATCATCATCATCATCACCATCATCACCATCATCACCATCGTTACCATCATCACCATCGTCACCATCATCACCATCACCATCATCATCATCATCATCACCATCATCATCATCATCACCACCATCACCACCATCACCAATACCACCGCCACCATCAACATCATCACCACCATCACCATCATCACCATCACCATCACCATCATCATCATCATCATCATCATCATCATCACCATCATCATCATCACCGTCATCACCATCATCACCATCACCACCATCACCACTACAATCATCACCATCACCACTACCATCAACATCACCATCACCATTACCATCACCATCACCATCATCATCATCACCATCATCCCCATCATCACCACCATCGTCACCATCATCACCATCGTCACCATCATCACCATCACCATCACCATCATCATCATCATCATCATCATCATCATCACCATCATCATCATCACCGTCATCACCATCATTACCATCACCATCATCATCATAATCATCACCACCATCACCACTACAATCATCACCATCACCACTACCATCAACATCATCATCATCACCATCACTATCATCAAATCATGCATCCTTTGTTGCAAACACTGCCTCCAAAATCATGAACTTCTCGTCCCAATTCGAAATTTCACGACCTAATTACAAACTCCATGGCATGCATGATCTATTGTTAGCATACTTTTGTGCCACCATGTCAAGCCAGACTTGTTGCACTGTACACATGCCCGACTGTGACCCAGTTATAGACAGCATTAGAATTGGAAATGTGAAAGGTGTGCCCAGCTTTTGCACATAATCTCAAATAGTGTTAGCCACATTACTATGGCAATTGGGACATGTTTGCATTGCTGCGTGTGTGTGTGTGTTGTGCGTCTGTGTGTTTGTATGTGTGTTTTTGTGACAACCTGTGATTTTTATTAGGATTACACTTCTCTATTTCGACTAATAAATTTTGAAAGATATCCATGAATCTTTGAATTAGACCGACAATTTCCATCCGTCTTCATGACTTTGCGTTCAATGTTAAGATAACATAGCTGCCAATCGTTCCAGAATAAGTGTGTGCATGAGGTATATTTTCATATTAATTCAAGGATTTCATAACAACTGAATGGCTGACAGCATATCATTGTTTTTTCATGTTTTCTCTCTCTTTGTTGCGCTGCTGTATTATTCACATTTTCATTTTGCCTCATTCATCCAGTGCCTTTTTTCATAAATCTAAAACACAAATCATCAAAATTTTTATTATTTTCAGTGGCCCTGTATAGTTCAAGAAACAAGTGATTTTACCATGATAAGTGTGCTGCTGCATGCTTACCCTAATATGCCGATTTACGAACAAATACAAATTTTATACTTATTTCTAACACAAATGTTCTTCTTGACAACCTGAAAGCCTGCCAGAGGCTTGCCTGACATAGCAACAAATAATGTATGCAACCTGCATTCCTAGTATTGTAATTAAATCGCTTCGAATAGGTTTGATATACCAGGGAGGTGTTTCACCAAGATAAAAAAGACTTTAAGAACGACTTTAAGATCGACTGGTATCCCTTCTTGTGCCTAATACTTCATGACAGTATGCGCATTCAGTACAAGAATTGATACCAGTCGATCTTAAAGTCTTGCGTAACTTTAAGAACGATTTGGTGAAACTCCTCCCAGGTTATTACATTCTTGGGCTAGAAATGTGCATAAATTTGAATATATTAGTATACCGGCCAATTAAACGCAATTCTTGAAGGTAGAATCAAACAATGCCAAATCACTTCATGGTTCGATCCTGCCTTTAAGAATAGTGTTGAATTGTGGTGAATTGGAACTTGTGACCTGAGATTGTAGGTTTCTTTTTCATTCAATTAGTAGAATGATGGAAACCATTAGCTTTGTTTTGTCGCACCCTCAAGCTTTTTGGCTCCTTTCTAGTGCTCAAGGGCACTTGGTCAAGAACAAATACACTTACTCGCGCCATGGTCAATTTATTGCTGTGCGAAAGGGTCAGGGAGAGAGAAAGCACGAGTGGGAGGGGAACGAAGGGAGATGGAGAGAGGAGGGGAAGAAGGGGAAGATAGAGAGAGAGATTAGGGGAGAGAAAGAGAGTGTAGGAGGGGAAGAAGGGGGAGATTGAGAGATTAGGGGAGAGAAAGAGAGGAGGGAAAGGAGGTGGAGATCGAGAGAGGAGGGAAAGGAGGTGGAGATCGAGAGAGGAGGGGAAGGAGAGAGAGAGTAGGAGGGGAAGAAGGGGAAGATAGAGAGAGGAGGGGAGAGGAAGAGAGAGTAGGAGGGGAAGGAGAGGGAGATCGAGAGATTAGGGGAGAGAAAGAGAGTGTAGGAGGGGAAGGAGGGGGAGATCGAGAAAGAAGTGGAGAGAAAGAGAGAGTAGGAGGGGAAGGAGGGGGAGATCAAGAAAGAAGGGGAGAGAATGAAAGAGAGTATGAGGGGAAGGAGGAGAAGGAGATCAAGAGAGGAGAGGAAAGAAACTGAAAGTAAGGGGGAAGGAGGTTGGAGATGGAGAGGGGAGGGGAAAGAAAAGATAGAAAGTTGTCAAGAATGAATGCATGTTTTTATGCAACATTCATCCACTGCTATCTGAAAGGGTTAGCAGAGAGAAAGAGAGAGAGAGAGAGAGAGAGAGAGAGAGAGAGAGAGAGANGGCAATGTTAGCATCTCAACACATACCAACATTACACCAATACTTCTTGCTCATGCAAGCAAATCACCAAACCATTTCACAACTACGAGCAATAGGTCACAGTTTAGCACCATGACCCCCCATCCTCTATCTACCACCACCATCGATTCATTCCGCTATCCACCAACCATTACATACCAGGCATGAATGGCCAATCCAGCGAGACAAAAAAATTGATGGTTTTGCCGGCGGACAAACCAGTGTATCAATTTCGTCCCGACGCTGTTGAGAGAGAAGCTCTTTTTTATTGCATCTCGCTCTTCTGACAGGAGGTCCCTCTCTGGAAACGATAAAAATGGGGGAAATTTGGAGAAAAAAAATGAGGAATTTCACCTATGACTCACCTGTGAATATGTTCATGCATTATGAAGAGCTTGATCGACTTATTAACACATATTTGAAATTAGCATGCAGGTTTTTGATAGAGGTATGCAGAGCGGTGAGTGGCAGTTCGCGAGTGTAGGTTTGCGTTATTGGATATATAGCATGAATAAGTCAGTTAGTATCTTGGGGAGTTTTAACCCTGGGGAGAGTGAGGATGTATCATATTGGTGGAGGGGTATTATGTGAGTAGGATTTATATTTGGTGCAAAGATTAACAGTGATAGGTCTTGATAACGTTTATGATTGTGTCTGGAAAGATAATCTTTGCATTTATTTGGAGTGTTGATGAGCCTTTTTAGGAAACATTGTTTATCAGTACCTTTACAATTATTTTTGTTGCTGACATTAGAATTATCAAGGTCCTCATAGGTTTGTGGTCACAGTGACATTACCTTTATCATCATCATCATTTAATCATCATAATTACCGTTATTACAAGAATGTAATTTGGATTTAGCTGCAGCATGGAAACCAACATCTAATCATCACCATCACCACCATCACTATCAATGTTTATCATGACCATGACCATTGCTACCATCACCACCATCACTATAATCATACTCACCATCATTATCATCATCATCATCACCATCATCATCATCATCATCACCATCATCATCACCATCATCAGCACCATCATCACCCTCATCACCATCATCACCATCGTCACCATCATCACCATCAACATAATCACTATCACCATCATCATCATCATTATCATCACCATCACCATCATCACCATCGTCACTATCATCACCATCGTCACCATCATCACCATCACCATCACCATCATCATCATCATCATCACCATCACCATCATCATCATCATCACCATCATCACCATCATCACCATCGTTACCATCATCACCATCGTCACCATCATCACCATCACCATCATCATCATCATCATCACCATCATCATCATCATCACCACCATCACCACCATCACCAATACCACCGCCACCATCAACATCATCACCACCATCACCATCATCACCATCACCATCACCATCATCATCATCATCATCATCATCATCATCACCATCATCATCATCACCGTCATCACCATCATCACCATCACCACCATCACCACTACAATCATCACCATCACCACTACCATCAACATCACCATCACCATTACCATCACCATCACCATCATCATCATCACCATCATCCCCATCATCACCACCATCGTCACCATCATCACCATCGTCACCATCATCACCATCACCATCACCATCATCATCATCATCATCATCATCATCATCACCATCATCATCATCACCGTCATCACCATCATCACCATCACCACCATCACCACTACAATCATCACCATCACCACTACCATCAACATCACCATCACCATTACCATCACCATCACCATCATCATCATCACCATCATCCCCATCATCACCACCATCGTCACCATCATCACCATCGTCACCATCATCACCATCACCATCACCATCATCATCATCATCATCATCATCATCA
>BQKZ01008647.1:13490-25291 GCA_036244855.1 Temnopleurus reevesii
TTGTAGAGAAGTGACGCACCTACGTCATCACTATTTGATGTCACGTGATGCAAAGTTGCCAATTTGCTAAAATTATAACTATTTAAATTATTTTTAAACACCCTTCAAAAATTCATAACTTTCTTATTTATTGTCCGATTTTGCTCAAACTTTTTTTGATATGCTCGTCTAATTTTTGCGATTTTAATCAAACCAAGTTATTTTTGGCCTGGAGTAACCGTTTAGGAGACCGTCTGCCTTTTTGCCATGCGCTTGGCATATAAGAATGGAGAAGGATAATAATAACTTTATGTTATGCAGGGCCCGTTGGGCCCGCTAACAGCTGAAAGTGGCTACCCTGGGTAAATAAGAGATGTTATTATTATTATTATTATTATCATATAGTGACAGTGGAACCTGGGAGCCAGGGCAGGGTTCCTACAGGAATTTGAAGAAACAAAACAAAACTTTTCCAAGACTAAAGAGAGAGAGAGAGAGAGAGAGAGAGAGAGAGAGAGAGAGAGAGAGATGGAGAGAGTAGGGATGAATGATTGAAAGAAAACACAGACTAAGTTCTAAAGGACATGAATGAAGAGAGAAATATTTATGAACTGAGCAGGTTGAGGCAGAGAGAGAAAGAGGGGGAGGGATTGATGATGGAAAGAAAGAGTTCTAAAGGAGATGAATGACGAAAGAAAGGGTTTCAAACACTAGGGAACATGGGGATCGAAGAGAGAGAGAGATGGAAGGGGATGCTGGAGATGACTGGGGGAAATAACGAGTTCTGAAGGAGATGAATGAAAAGCGCTATTTTTTAAGAATAGCATCAGGGTGAGACGGAGAGAGAGAGAGGGGGATGTGTATTAATTTTTACACAAAAAGATTTGCATCTGTTTATACCTGGAAAATAAGTTTGAGGTGGGCTGATTTCCAAACTTAGCTGCACTTTTCCATTTGGTTTTGACATTTGACGACACTGTTGTGTTTACTAGGAGAATACGATCGCAATAAAATGTAAGTGTTTACATCGTTATTATTAGCATTTTGGCATGTGATTATGGTTGTATTGTATTTTGAATGAATTACTATTACTTTCACAGTAATTATTTGTTATGTTCATTCTTATATATGATTGAAGTCAACAAAAATTGACGAGTGCTGATGTGATATGATCAAAGTAAAGTTACATGTATGATGTAGTCCGACGTGATGCTTTTTGTGTTTTTTTCTAAGCTCCTAGCCCAAGACTAAGCCTAGCTATGGATAGCTCCCTGGAATAGTTTTTGACATTTTTTTACATTGTCACTACTCCAGAGAGCTATGGAGTAGGTGCTATACCGTGCGTGTAGCAGAGGGAAATGTGATTTGAAAAGCTCCCCAAATCACGCTTTCCTAATCACCAATCCCAATGCCACACGGCTTGGAACTTGCCTTTGAAGTTCTTCTACCATAATTTTGATAAATGAAAAGGAATTGTACTCACCAGTCTTGAAAAAGCAGGATTTTACCTTCCTCTCTGCTTCCGTAGCAGACAGATAGTACACAGCTCAATTAGAATCACAATACAGATCGATGACTTCCGTTGTAAACATCCCGTTCGGGTCAAAGGGTAAAAATTATAGGAGTTTCGCGGCCACTTCGCAATCGTCATCCAGCTTCCGTAATTCGGAGAATGAGAGACCGTGCAACGAGCATATACCTCTATGGCAATAAGCGAGACCGTTCGCGCGGTGCTGAGCTTGGTGGAAGCTGCCCGCGTACGTACTAGCGCAGCCCGGCCAAAGATACCGTACCGGTACGCTCTTTGAGCCCAGCCCCACACCGCACGTACCATCTCGCTCATTGCACGTTCTCTCATTACCCGAATTACGGAAGCTGGATGACGATTGCGAAGTGGCCGCGAAACTCCTATAATTTTTACCCTTTGACCCGAACGGGATGTTTACAACGGAAGTCATCGATCTGTATTGTGATTCTAATTGAGCTGTGTACTATCTGTCTGCTACGGAAGCAGAGAGGAAGGTAAAATCCTGCTTTTTCAAGACTGGTGAGTACAATTCCTTTTCATTTATCAAAATTATGGTAGAAGAACTTCAAAGGCAAGTTCCAAGCCGTGTGGCATTGGGATTGGTGATTAGGAAAGCGTGATTTGGGGAGCTTTTCAAATCACATTTCCCTCTGCTACACGCACGGTATAGCACCTACTCCATAGCTCTCTGGAGTAGTGACAATGTCAAAAAATGTCAAAAACTATTCCAGGGAGCTATCCATAGCTAGACTAAGCCTGCCTATTTTTTGTTAACCTTCTGTAATTCCCCTAGAATTTATGCATGGAATACTCCGGTTCATCAAGTAGTCAGTGAGTTGGCAAACTCGGAGATTAGGGGCCAGATATGCGCGCTGTATGTATGATGGGGTCACATTAATTTGTATACTTTTTAAGTTTTTCTAAAGCAACTTTGGATCGTGGTACTTAGCAAAATATATCTTGTAAAATACAAAATTATTTTCTAAAATACTGGCATGAAATGAAACTAGATTTTTTAGGCTTCAAATATTTCCAAAAATAAAATTAATCCACGAAAGAATCACGGAGATATCGCGATATAAAATTCGATTGACGAAACGATCGCATCGCTTCGTGCTAGAAAATGGCGAGAATTGTCAACAAACTGTGTCATATTAATTCGTAGGCCCCGTTTTGAGCAAGATTTACCATAAAATTGCTTCCATCTAAGATGCAAAATTACAGTAGCTTGACCACAAAATATCAAGGAATCGAATGGTATGTCTGCTTACTTACAAATTTGATGATTTCTGTCTGAAAATAGGAAGGATTCACTTCAGTGTCGCGAGACCCATGTTTTTCTACAAATGCAAGCAAATCTGCTGATCTTTTGGCAATATTTTCATTGTTTTTGGTCCTTTTGCTAAGAAAATTTCCACTTTATGCAAATTAACAACGCTCTTTACGATGGTGATGTTAGATTTGCAATATTTCATCGATTTTGTAGAAATTCATAAGATGTACGAATTAATATGATGCGCGAATTAATGTGACAGCACCATATTCAATTTGTGTATAATCCTAATTATCCTATGGAAGCGTACGTGCAGCATGCAGTGCGTCGCGTCGGCGATGATTTTGCACCAGATTCGTCCAAGAAACCTTTGCAAAGTAGGCACAAGTTGACACTTTTATGCATGGAAAATAGATAGAATTCCAATGAATTTCCTGAAATTAACTTCGATTCCTTGATATTTTGTGGTCAAACTACTGTAAATTTTGCATCTTAGATGGAAGCAATTTTACGGTAAATCTTGTGCAAAACGGGATCTACGAAAAATCTGACTCTCACGGAGGGTTTTTTTAACGATTTCTGACGTTTGGTGGTGTCCCCTCCAGACAGTCAGAAACCAACCCAATTCAGCGTGTAGTGTAGGTTGTTGAAGCGAGAATACACGGCGTCTATGGGAGTTGGGGTGCTGCCGCGCACCCTCACGTAAATCAGCTTATTTGAGGTGTAGGCCTATAGATTATAAACTTATGTATGAGCACGAAGAAAAACATAATATAATCTTTAAGATTATCTTGAAGGTTTCCCCAAAAAATCTTGAAATTCTGTGTTTTCCGCGTGAAAATCAGAGGGTACCACAACAACTTCTCAATCCTCATTGACTTTTACACGTACAATGACGTATGAACGTCGGCCAATCGCAGTCGTCTTTCTATATATCAAATTAATATTCATAAGGTCAAGGTGACCGGTCGACCGAGCTCGATACCTCAACACGACGGCGACGAGAAAGTACATCGCTTTCGTTATTTGCATATAATGAATATTCATAATCGATCAACTGTTTGAGGTCAAAGGTTAATCGTCAGCCAATCAGGGAAAGTCTTTGATTTTAGGTTCAATCGAACTTGTTTACAAGAGAAGTTCAATGACCAAGCCACAGATATGGCCCTAACATATGATTTTAAGCATTGAAATGGAATAAAAGGTACGTTTTTCCATCGTTATATCATTGTTGAATAATTTTACAATATTTTCGGATCGAAAAAATAGAGGTTTCCACCCTTTTTCAAGACGTATCGTGATTTTTGGTGGTGACCACCATTGGCCAAGGGTATTTTGGGCTTCATCTCAGGCGTCTCTAGCGCCTTTAACAGTCTCTTGAGGAAGGATGCGTAGCCAGGCGGTAGCCTCAGCGGAGCAAATCCTGATCGAAAAAGACCCGTTTTATCGATGCGTAGCCAGGCGGTAGCCTCAGCGGAGCAAATCCTGATCGAAAAAGACCCGTTTTATCGGTCTACGAATTACATGTAATATGACACAGTTTGTTGACAATTGTTGCCATTTTCCAGCATGGAGCGATGCGATCATTTCGTAAATCAAATTTTTATATCACTTTATCTCCGTGATTCTTTCGTGAATTAATTTTATTTTTTAGAAATATCTGAAGCCTGAAATATCTAGTTTCATTTCATGCCAAGATTTTTGAAAATAATTTTGTATTTTAAGAGATATATTTTGCTAAGTACCGCGATCTAAAAATGCTCTAGAAAAACTATACAAATTCTTGTGACCCCATCATATGTTAACGCCTGCTACAAGTCAGTTCTGCAAGCACAAGTCACTTTCCTAAAATAAGGCAGGGTTCTCCACTAGCGGTTTACCCGGGCGGGCCGCCTGGGTAAAATTCTGAAAATTAGTTTAGCGCCCGGATAAAATTTCCCCGTCCGGGTAAAATCTACAGCCGCCCGATCATGAAAATTGACATATTTTCACGCACAGAAAAGACAGCATCAAGACACCACGGCATTTGGTAGTTAAATAAAGTCAGTTTGAAAATGTTTAAAACATAAATATCACGTCCGCAACTCGCATGAACACATTTATATGTTTGCAAAAGTCCTTTCTGCATCATTATGATCGCAAATATGAGCCAGCAAGCGCTTTGCAGCTCTCTCTCTGTCATGTCGATGGCAAGCGAGCGCTCTGGATTTGTGAAGTGCGTGTACACGGCTCGCTATCATTTAGAAACATAGGCTAGTTTTTCAGCTGTTAATAATTAGCACTGGTTTGGGGCCAACTCTTCCACTAAAAAAATATAAATAACGAGTAATCAACTGTTTCAGTGTAGTGGGAACATTTTTATTTTATCCTTTACTCCCATGAATATGTCAACATTTGTCATTTCTTCCTGACAATTAATGATAAATGAGGACAATTAAAAATAAATCCCAAATAAGGGTATCCAAAAATTAGACTAAAACTAAGTCACTGAACCATTAAAACAAAACAACTTTTCATTCTGGGGTCTCGAGTATCAAAATGAATCGCTCCTTCATATCTTGAGACCGCAGTAATAAATTGAAAAATTGACAAAATATCACTTCGATACGAGCAGTAAATTTCACTTCATATTTTTACATTTACATCGACGCAAACATTCTATCTTTTTCTTCTTACGAAAACTTGGTTGGAAAATCTGTTGTTTACTTCAAAATCTTTCATTCTCAATAATACGATCGACACATGTTTTTCGCTACGATAATGACATCATTTTTGGAATGATTCACTGATTCAACCAATCAGAGCACAGCAAAGGCATGTCGATGCGGCCCGCGCAGAGAGCGTGAATAAGCTCGCAACTTTTCCAGCAGCTGCACGTCTGCAATGGGCAATCTCCCGCCGTGTATTGCGGGGCCGGGAGCGGTCGGGGGAGCGGCCTGATGTGAAGATCCAGCTTTGGTCTCACTTCTGCGCGCTGAGCTAGCTCGCTGCCCCTGAAATAGTTCTTATCGTTTTTTTCTTCTTCTGGATTTTGACGACGGGTTAGAGGTTAATATTAAAGTGAATGAAAGGGTTCTTGGACACTAGGTAATTACTGGGAAATTGTTACTTGCCCGATCGGGCAAGTAAATATTTCATTTGCTTGCTCGACGGCCCAATTTGGTTGCCCCGGGCAGTCAGGCTAGGTTTGTCGCGCCCTGTGACAGGGGGCAGAAGTACAACAAGGTTAACAATGAAGAAGGCGTTGGTAAGTGAATTGAACTGGAACTGAAACATAATACTTTGAAAACACTTTAAATTTGTTAATTGTATTAATTAAGAGCCTTCATGATTTGTTCCTACAGAATTCTTTCTTACAAAGATACTGGATAAATCAACAAATAAAGTAAGGTTACTTTGTAGAAACATCAAAGTTTATTGCCTTGAATGCTTTGCACAGAGATTGAGTGGGCTGTAAGATCTGCCAACTAGTAGGACTTTATCCAATTAAAGGTGATTTTAGAGACAATTCATTGAAATAGGATATTGCACAAATTAATATATAGTCATTCCTTGATATATTTGTTCACGTTGGAATCTACACAAATGGCATAATAAGATATTTTTTGCTGAATGGTCTTTCAGACATTTCACATGTAGATTAGCAGCTCTGGGTTGTTCTTATAACTTTCCAAACTAAAGTCATTCAATTTTTGGGTCTCTTAGATTTTACATTTATCTTGATTGAAACTTGCCATAGTACTTTCTATACTTTGGTTGTATGTCATAACTCATTCCAAAATTTGAATGCCACTGAATATGGCATGATTTCATGCCACCTACTGTACCTTTGAAACAGGAAACAAAATACAATTGCCACTACAGAAATGTGATGTGTTATTTTTTTTCAATTCAATTCAATATTTATTTCACTCATAAAATGCATAAAAAATACAAACATATACAAGATAGAAAATACATACATACATATAAAATGACATGTACAAATAGAAAATAAATAACATTAAAAGTAGAAGAATTCAAATATGGGTGGGGATCAAGATTAAAAGATCTATTAAAGATCTTGATTGCATGACCCCATTTTTTATGTTTTTACATTTTTTGTGTTTGAGATATATAATTATGTTCTAGATTTTGATTAATTGTTGCAGATGACCACATCCAAGATGTAGCACTGGCAGACCACCATCTTTTTCATCTCACAATCTGAGTTGCTTGCATGACTTGCTTGAGCTCCAGAATCTGCAAAAAAGAAGAATTATCTAGACAATTATAGATGTAGGGTAAAAACAGGACTAAAATGGTAAACTTGGAACATAGCAGCTTCAAAGGGTCCTATTAATCAGTGCAATCTAACATGTAAGCTGTCGCGAAAATGCAAATTTTACGCCGCCGCTGCCGCGAATCTGCGAAGTTTACTTGCGAGGCTGAGGGACAAAAAATCCCCCCAGATAAAGTTCAGACCAGTGGAGAACCCTGTAAGGCTGTAAAGCATATCTAGTCATGAACATTGCACATTATCATAGTAGATATAGATATAGCAGATTAAAGGCCCCTTGGCCGGGTGTGCTATATCCATTTGTTTACAGACCAACTTAGGAAAAGTTGCAAAGTATTCACAAGGTCTATATTGAAATGATACTCTGTTTTTGTTTTGATAAAAATTGTTTGAATTTGCAATGAATATCCCAAAATATGCAAGCTGAAGAAAAGTAAAAGCATCATTCTCTTCTTAAAATGTAATAAATTTTCGAACATGATGGTTTTTTTTAAAGTGAGGGAAAAAGGTCATTAAAAAAAAGCACCTCAAACTTCCACAATAATACAGCGCACAGGGTACTTGTCACATACTACAAAACACCAATAGGAGTGAAAAAAAGACATGAAATTTCTTCATCAAAAGGAGGACCCAATAATTTCCTTTTTTGGGGGGAAATACTTTGAAGGGAATCCAGCTGCTGTAATTATTCTGCTCTCATTGAATGAAGAAAAATCAGATGAGTAATCTGTGAAAATTTGAACAAAAATCGGACAACCCATTCAGCTGATGGGGATCCGTGCAGTCCGCAAATTCGATGGAATCTGTGACGTCATGTCAGACAACTCCTCATTCACCCTTTATACAGAATTTCACATTTTTGCCTTTTTCTCGTAAAAGGTCACAAAATGCAAATTTTTGGTTGGGGTATAGAATTTCTTTCTAGATTTTGCATGTATTTCGAAAAAAAAAAATTGTGTTGCAACAGTACTCTAACCGTACATCAATCCATTTAAAAAAAATTATATGTACAAAGTGCACCAGGAGTTGTATGACATGAGGTCACAAATTCAGTCGATGTTGCCGATTGCCAAGTGCACGGATCCCCATGAGCGGCAGTTATCTTCAAATCTCTGTGAATTTGACAATTTATAAATGTTGAACGGGTTGTCTGGTTGTGCTCAAATTTACACAGTTTGTTCATCTGATTTTTCTTCATTCAATGAGAGCATGATAATTCCAGGGGTTAGTTCCCCTTTAAACAATGGAAGATAATGGCAATTTACTGCCTTATGGGTATGGAGTATAATATGGATTCATGACATGTTGCTATGTTAGGGGTAATATCTCGAAAATGAGCTGGTAAGAAGGTATATTTGAGTATAGAATGATGTACCAAGCACTTGTCAACCTGATCTACGGCTATTTTTGTTTTATAGGGAAAGGCAAAATAACACTGGGGTGTCTGAGGAAATAATTACACACATGTACCCTTCTGTCTATAAAGGTACAATGTACATGTATGCACTCCCATCGGCTGTTGCATCGGCTGTTGCACATACATGATAAAAAGTCAATATAAGAATTGGCCCTTATTGAATGTAACCTACAGACAATGTCATGTGTACATGTAGTTAGAAAAAAGATAGGGTAAATGAATGTGCTGTTTTTTTTTTCTCTTGAGTATTTTCTCTAAAAATGCAGACTAACCAATTTTTCAGCACCACATGTATGACATATATGAATATCAGAAATGGACTTAGGACATAAACGATTTACATTATAATACCCCAAATCTTTAGAAATTGCCCAGAATGAAAAAAGAATTAGATGATATAACTTCTGACATTGTTTTCATAATTTTGCGATGAACTCAGACAATACTCTTTCACTAATATGACATTTTAAAGCATTTTCGTCTAAATATGCAAATTTACCTATATATTCCCGAAAGTCATTGCAAATGACCTAATGTACACTGTACAAGTACAGTGTAGAATGCACTATGAGTATCACTGACCAGAGAGGAAAAATGAAGGACAGATTTTGATTTTTATTGAATGTTTTAGACTCACCTTAACCTTAACTAAGCCAGGGTATTTAGGAAGTTCTCACAGTGGCTTTTTTTTTTCAACCATGATTGTGCTGATTTAAAAAAAAAGAAACAATCGCCATTGAATTTGTACACAGTCATGTTTTGGAGCAGTTTTGAGGCTGACATAGAATGTCACGTAACATTGAAATGGTCCAATTTATGTAAAAATGGTCTTGAAAGTTGCAAGAGATATGAAAGAAAAAAGTCAGTAAGCCATGTTATCAGAAATTTTGGCACGGTGAAACAAATAAATAGATTTTTCTGCCTTTGACAGGAATTAAATGAATGATGAAAATATTAACAATAATTAAAAGGGAACTTCACACAGACATCAATTTTCTCTCAGTGGATGTAGAAAATACAATGATCAAACTGTGAAAAACCCAGCAATCCATTCAAAAGATTGATATGAATTTTCAAATTTTTTATTTGAATTCCCTTTTGAAGATAAGTAGATCAGGAATAAACAAGATTCGTCCCAAAATGCATGCAGAATCAATACATGTACGTCCATAGCATAACCCAGGTAAAAATGAACCATGGTTTTACCATGGTTTCACCATGGAGAATTACCATAACATTAAACCATGGTATTACCATATATTTCAACCATGGTACCATGGTAAAAAAAAACCCATGGTCATGCCATGGTTAAAAAACAAGGTTTTAACCATGGTTAAATATGAGGGGCCATACCATGGTCGATAGCCATTGTTTTACCACATGTGGTTTTCTCCCATGGTTAAACCATGGTTTTTTCCCCACGGTTTTACCATGGTTATTCCTCACGGTTTAACCTTGGTTTTCCCATGGTTTAACCATGGTTATTCCTCATGATTTTACCGGGGGTTTTCCCCCATGGTTATACCATGGTTTTACCGTGGTTTCCCCCACGGTTTAACCATGGTTATTCACCATGGTTTTACAATGGTTATTCCTCATGGTTTAACCATGGTTTTTCCTCACGGTTTTACCATGGTTTTCCCCCATGGTTTAACCATGGTTATTCCATATGGTTTTACCATGGTTTTCCCCCATCGTTTAACCATGGTTATTCCCCATGGCTTTACCATGGTTATTCCTCACGGTTTTACCATGGTTTTCCCCCATGGTTTAACCATGGTTATTCCATATGGTTTTACCATGGTTTTCCCCCCATCGTTTAACCATGGTTATTCCCCATGGTTTTACCATGGTTTTCACAATGGTTTAACCATGGTTATTCCCCATGGTTTTCCCAATGGTTTTACCATGGTTATTCCTCACGGTTTAACCATGGTTTTCCCCATGATTTAACCATGGTTATTCCCCATGGTTTTACAATGGTTATTTCTCATGGTTTAACCATGGTTATTCCTCTCGGTTTAAACCATGGTTATTCCTCTCGGTTTACACAAAGGGTTTTCCATGTACCATGGATAATAACCTGTAAAAATGTTACAATGTAAATACATGTATAAAAAAGTACATCCAGTCTGTATCTGAAATAAAAAACAACACTTTTATTTTTTTGTAAATGCATGCACAGGTATTGTTACTTCATGTTACATCTTACACAGAAAGGGAAACAGCGAACAAATACAATTTGCATGTCTAGAAGCACGTAGGTACAGATGAATTCACATACCGGTAACTAAAGTGAGACTTCTCAGGACTGCAAAGTTGCATTAAAAAAACATGGATATCAGCATATATACTGACTGTGTTATATTGTATCATATTGTATCATATTTTTCACTTTCACTCGACCAAGATATTCAAAAAAGATTTGTACAGTAATAGTATGCAACTGGGATTGGGAGTGGATATGTTGTCACACCTGAGCGGAATCCGAAGTACTTGGTCAGATTAATATTAATCCCACGTAATAAACATCTGCAAGCGATTTGCAAGGAATGGACAACATCAACGATTACATCAGTTGGTAATTGCCCATCAATTTCAATAGTCAAACAGAAACATCTATTGAAAGTGATTGCCAATGATCATTTGGCATCTAGAGTTGACCAGTCACTGCATCTTGTCTGTGACCACCATTATGAAAATAATGATCATAATAATAATGAAAATAATAATAAAATCATGCTATTTATATAGCTCACATATTCACTCTACTGCAAAGTGCTCACGGTGCTTTGCATTATTGCAATATTATTACCCTGGCTTTCGCTCGTCTCCACTAGCGCTCTTGAAGCATTTCGAGGGACGAACATTCCCGCCAGGTACCCATTCACTTAACCCTCAATGCCTCAATAGCTACTAGGTCCGGACCAGCAAGATCAATGTCTCTTCTTTCCAGAGATATGTTATAAATAACTAAACAGGCTACAATAACTGCAAAACAGTATCAAGTTGGACCCTCATTAAGACACATAAAGTTTTACTTGACCATGCCCAACACGCTCCCAATGATGCACCGTCCCATTTTGTCAGCTGAATAGCGTTGCTATAGTCTTCCCTCTGGTCTTAAAAAGGGGCATCATCAGATATGGTAGACAGGGGTAACTGTTAAAAAAAAGAAAAGAACAGAACCAATGTATAAACAAATGTACTATCATTAATCAGCACTTTCACCATTATCAAAATACGATACAAAAACAACAAATACAAACAAACTTCATTATCACAAGTATGTGTATTCTGACCTCGTTATGAAGGGCACTGATAT
>BQKZ01008648.1:0-33647 GCA_036244855.1 Temnopleurus reevesii
CGTTTCGTCAATCGAATTTTGATATCGCGATATCTCCGTGATTCTTTCGTCGATTAATATTATTTTGGAAATATTTAAAGCCTAAGATATCTAGTTTCATTTCGTGCCAAGATTTTAAAAAATAATTTTGTATTTTAGGAGATAAATTGTGCTAAGTACCACGATCCAAAAATGCTCGATCCAAAAGTAGGTCAACCTAGGACTTGATTTTTCAAAGAGATTTTTTAATTTGACATTTGTACCTCATTTGAAAGCCCAAAGTCTATATTTTATGAATGTGGGACTGGGCTAAATTCCGTCCCGTCACCCTTAAATTCCGTCCCGTCACCCATAATTGGAGAAAAGGTGACGGGACAGAAAAAAAGTTGGGAACCTCCTATTTCTACACAAGTATATTTATTTCAAATTGAATGGATTATTTGTGTTTGGGCACTTATGCATGGAACCAACGGGCCGGACGTATATCTTTCTGAATTGCGTGATGGCGGAGGCATAAATTTCTTCCGTGCGCGGTCGAGAATTCATCTAGTTCCATATTTCTCTGAATTTGCACCAGTCTCCCTGTTTTTGGTATCAATTATTCTTTTAGGATTTCTTGTTTTGTTAGATAAAGAATGTTACTTAGTGAGTAAGCCTAAAAATTGTTACAATTAACCTTCGTTATAGCAGAATAATTGATATCTCAAGATATGTTTTAAACATAAAATTGGTTGAATATTTCAGGAGATTCACTGTCTTTAGTTTGCCAAAAAAGGCATATAGGCACGCACATGATACTATGTTCCATCCAAATAGGTTTTTTTTTTCTGAAGATTACTCATTCATAATATTTTTTGTCTGTATATAATTCCAGGACGTTTCTACAAAGATGTCGTTTTAATAGACTACAACGTTGAAGTGAGGCCTTCAAAGCTGGACGCACTTTCAAATGGAAGAGCATGCTGCATGGTGCCGTTTCACAAACATCTCAATGAAGCTGAAATTGAGGAGCTGATCGAAAGTTCATTTGAAGAGAAATTGCGGGATCTTGCCAAGCCTAGGTAATAATTATGGTTGATAAATATTATTATTCCTTTTAAAACTCTTCTAATTAGATATATTTTTATGATATTCACGAACAGAATTCAATCATACATGTAATAAAAATAATAATGAACAACTTTTATATATTGCTTATGAACTCCTCATGAGGATTCCCTAGCACTCTACAATTTCAGCATTCTACAATTTCAGCATTATTACCTTGGCTTTTGCCCGGCAGCCACCATGCAGCGCACTTGGCGTTTCAAGGAATAAATATTCATACCAGGTACCCATTCACCTCACCTGGGTTTATTGCAGCACAATGTGGATTAATATCTTGCTGAAGAAAATTAACGCCCTGGGTAGGACTCGTACTTGCGGCCCTCTAGTTGAAAGGCGATAGTCATGACCACTACATCACGATGGTCATCATCCCTCAAAAAAAAAAAATTGGTTTTATGAATCATCTCTCCAACTTCAATTTACTGTATGTTCTTATTCAATCAAATTGAAACTGCATGACAGAAAGTCTTCCCATTCAAATCAATGAATTTAAAGTAAAATCCCTTTATACCCTGTTAGCCCAGTTATGTATTTCTACACCAGACTATATATTAGTCATATTGCTATATTTTGTCGTATCATGTGTAACCTCTGTATTTATAGGTGACTCACCTTCATTTCCTTTTCCAAATTTTTATATAACATCAATATCAAAGTCCCCCCATGGGATTAGGAAAGGGGAAAAGAAATGGAAATTAAACCATCCTTTTTTTCAAGTGGAACTTTTTTGATACCATGATGGCAGAGGCATAAATTGTTGATGATCTGCGGTAAAGGATTCACATATTTTTTTCACTTTTTTTATTCAATTCTAGGTTTGAATTTGTGAAGGTTCTTCACAACCGAGTGGTTGTTCCCAAAAAGTGCCTTGGGCAAATGTGGGACGGGAAAGCCATCAAGACTCTGTGTGGTCAAGGAGATTTGTATGTACGTGCAACTGCTCCCCTTCCTGATGCACAACAGGTGAGATATTCTTGATAGTGATACACAGTATTGAGTAAATGATGACATTAAATACTTTCTATGTTATAGAAAACTCTTGTTTTTATTAAAAGCAGAAAAATCAGACAAACAGATTAAGATAGTTTGAAGCAAATCTGACAAGTAAGTTTTGAATATTTCAATAATCTGATGGAATATCATGAATTACTTAATACTTTGACTGGCCTTGAGTGAGATACCACATCTTTTTTATATTTCCCTCACGTCATCCATATGGATCCAGTGATTTTATTCAGAAACTACATCGAGCACGTGTTCATGTATTTTGCATAATTACGTAGTTGCGCAGTAGCGGAAATTCACAAAGGTGCTGCACATTTTACCCAGGGGGTGATTATTAAGTGACTCATTAGTGTTTTATTGTGTTCAAATTTCTCTCTATAGTGAAAAAATGGTATAGAATACTCAATTACTGTAGGCCCCAAAGCCCACAATGATACCCAATTTTAGGGTACATTTATTTAATATCAAGTTTGTTCCACTTTAACATTGCATCATTGCATTGTGTAAATTACCTTAACAAGTGTTATTGTTCTATAGAGCCTTTGTCAGCATACGCATTCTTTCAAGATGCTTAAATTTTAATTTAAAAAATCATTTTCAACATTGTCAACATTGTCATCAAGTGTTGTTTCTTTTTCAGGACCCAGAAGACGGTGATCAGACTGACCTTGTTGTTTTGTCGGTGAGTCCTGCTCCTTAATATATTCATTAACATCACCATGGTATTAACTTTGCCTCGTTTATGTAAGTTTTCTTACACTGTATAATTCACTATGCTTTAAACTTACCCCTGCATTATTTACATTTCATGCATTTTTAGAATTGTTNACCATGCAGCGCACTTGGCGTTTCAAGGAATAAATATTCATACCAGGTACCCATTCACCTCACCTGGGTTTATTGCAGCACAATGTGGATTAATATCTTGCTGAAGAAAATTAACGCCCTGGGTAGGACTCGTACTTGCGGCCCTCTAGTTGAAAGGCGATAGTCATGACCACTACATCACGATGGTCATCATCCCTCAAAAAAAAAAAATTGGTTTTATGAATCATCTCTCCAACTTCAATTTACTGTATGTTCTTATTCAATCAAATTGAAACTGCATGACAGAAAGTCTTCCCATTCAAATCAATGAATTTAAAGTAAAATCCCTTTATACCCTGTTAGCCCAGTTATGTATTTCTACACCAGACTATATATTAGTCATATTGCTATATTTTGTCGTATCATGTGTAACCTCTGTATTTATAGGTGACTCACCTTCATTTCCTTTTCCAAATTTTTATATAACATCAATATCAAAGTCCCCCCATGGGATTAGGAAAGGGGAAAAGAAATGGAAATTAAACCATCCTTTTTTTCAAGTGGAACTTTTTTGATACCATGATGGCAGAGGCATAAATTGTTGATGATCTGCGGTAAAGGATTCACATATTTTTTTCACTTTTTTTATTCAATTCTAGGTTTGAATTTGTGAAGGTTCTTCACAACCGAGTGGTTGTTCCCAAAAAGTGCCTTGGGCAAATGTGGGACGGGAAAGCCATCAAGACTCTGTGTGGTCAAGGAGATTTGTATGTACGTGCAACTGCTCCCCTTCCTGATGCACAACAGGTGAGATATTCTTGATAGTGATACACAGTATTGAGTAAATGATGACATTAAATACTTTCTATGTTATAGAAAACTCTTGTTTTTATTAAAAGCAGAAAAATCAGACAAACAGATTAAGATAGTTTGAAGCAAATCTGACAAGTAAGTTTTGAATATTTCAATAATCTGATGGAATATCATGAATTACTTAATACTTTGACTGGCCTTGAGTGAGATACCACATCTTTTTTATATTTCCCTCACGTCATCCATATGGATCCAGTGATTTTATTCAGAAACTACATCGAGCACGTGTTCATGTATTTTGCATAATTACGTAGTTGCGCAGTAGCGGAAATTCACAAAGGTGCTGCACATTTTACCCAGGGGGTGATTATTAAGTGACTCATTAGTGTTTTATTGTGTTCAAATTTCTCTCTATAGTGAAAAAATGGTATAGAATACTCAATTACTGTAGGCCCCAAAGCCCACAATGATACCCAATTTTAGGGTACATTTATTTAATATCAAGTTTGTTCCACTTTAACATTGCATCATTGCATTGTGTAAATTACCTTAACAAGTGTTATTGTTCTATAGAGCCTTTGTCAGCATACGCATTCTTTCAAGATGCTTAAATTTTAATTTAAAAAATCATTTTCAACATTGTCAACATTGTCATCAAGTGTTGTTTCTTTTTCAGGACCCAGAAGACGGTGATCAGACTGACCTTGTTGTTTTGTCGGTGAGTCCTGCTCCTTAATATATTCATTAACATCACCATGGTATTAACTTTGCCTCGTTTATGTAAGTTTTCTTACACTGTATAATTCACTATGCTTTAAACTTACCCCTGCATTATTTACATTTCATGCATTTTTAGAATTGTTGAAATATTCTATGAATTTTACCTTGGCTAAATATTATGTCCCTCTTGCTGTATTTTCCTTATTAAGTATTTTTCATAAGACTGAGTTGGATTAAGGTTTTATGAATTTTACTTCCCCATTTATAATGGGATCAATAGGAAATGTATATGATGAACAAAATGGCTGCCCCCTTTTAAAGCAATAGCAGACAATACCTTGTGTCAAATTTTGTAAAATTCAATATTTTCTGAACTTCTTCTTGAGATTGATATCTGCCAGTAGGTAAAGACCTATTAAACCTCTCCAGTATTTGTAAGTTAATATTGTATTCTAAGATTCATTTTCCTTAACATATAAAAATAGCAACAAAAAGTGCAAAGATATGCTAATTTCGTGCTGCAGTATTAGCAGGAATTCTTACCTCTAAGGTAAATAGTTGTCTCCTGCTGCACATCAGCACTAGACTTATGGGTCGATAATAAGTCCTTAAGTAGATAGACGTTTCCGTATTGATGCCTTGATCTTTGACTGACTGGGCATATGTCAGGTTTCCCGGTCCTTGGAGCTGGTTGCTTTTGGGTGACCACGAGGTGCGCACTTGGTCATATCAGGTTTACTGCGCAGGTCACGAGGACCGGGTACAATGTGGCCTATCGTCAAGTCGCCGGTTAACATACCAGGCGAAAACCCCTTTTACAACAGTATATTTTTTCAATACGCTACAATCTGATCAATTTTACTAATTAAAGTCCTGCATTGCCATGGTAGCAATGTTATTAATAAATATCAGACTTCTCTTTGTACGCTTGAGACATCACAAGTCCTCTGATTATCTTAAGAACAGAAATATTTTTTAGGATGGTTCAGCATACACCCTATTCAATGTCATAATAGAGGTGCATTTCATGAATTTCTGTTATTTCTTATTAAATCATTGTTTAAAATTATTCACTGACAGACACGTATGTACCATGTTTTTCTTTGCCAATCAGCACAGATACAAGGAGTGTATAAACAATACAATTGCGATGCGAATCGGTCCATTACACATGACGTAATTAGTTTATGAGTTTATATTCATAGCCATCTTTTCATCTGTTCTGACCAGTAATACCCTCAGTGAGTTTTGAGAAAAGTGTGATTTTCTGCTGATGTGGCATTGAAACATGGCGCAGGTCTGCACAAACACCTAGTCTAGGCACAGGTGTATTCCGCATGAACGCGAAAAGAGTTGCACAATAGTTTTTCATCATGCTCTTTTTTCAGGATTCTGAAGAAGGAGATCTACCTGATCCCGGATTGCTATCTGTAAGTACATTTTTTGCATTGCATTAGAATTATCCATCCAACTGAACTAGCAGACTTTGAAGTAAGATACAAATTGTTATTGCACTTATTGCACAATGACAAAAACATTTCCAAGGTTCATCAATTCCCAGAGATGATATCAAGACTTGGCTATATCACAATATTTTGATACAAAGAATATTGTTTTCTCTCCGATGCCTGTCAACAATCCTTGTCGAGATTAAAATCAAGTTGAGCAAACAATAGTAGAAAAATTAAGGAACTATTTATATAAGGGTTTTAAGAAAATCAAACAACTGTTTATGAATTTTAATGGAAATTTTCAAGAGTTAAAATATAGAAATAAACCGCATGTTGCACATGTAAGACATACTTTTTGTACAATAATAATAAAAATAATCTTATCTTTAAAGCCCAAGTATAATTTTGGTAAAGATTAAGATATGTGTTTTTTGTAGATGTTAACATATAATTTTTTTACGCATTTTGTGATCATAGCATATATTATATTTAATACGTGCTGATTTCTTTTGAAAATTTGACTTTGACCGCTACATCATATTTAGCGCTCTTACTTTGTTATAACAACATTTTGCTTGTTATCGGGCATGTACAAAGTTATTTTTGATATTTGACATAAGCATGATTAAAAAGATTGACAAAGATTAAATTCTGAAATTTTCATTGCATTCTATGTATGAGAAATTGGCCTTTATCAAGAAAGAAAATATTGAATTAGTGTCGGGGGACAAGACACTGAAACAATTTGCGCGTTTTAGGTTTAAGCTTTTGCAAAACTTGTTCAATTTTTGCACAACCTTTGGGCAACATGTTCATGATACATGTACTATATTTTATTTTTATATAGATTTGAAGACAAAAATTTGTTGATGAAAATATTCGCTTCTGGGTCTGTCCATGGGGTTGGGTCAACTTTTCATGGGATGTCCATGTAACATAGTTATCCACTTTGTCACTTCACCCTGAAGATCAATGCAGATCTTCTCAAGCTTTGATCTATTGAATAAAATTTCCTTTTTTTTTTTTATCAGTAATGCACGTTTGAATTGGAAATCTTTTCTGGATTTGAAGATACAGGCATTCAAAAATATAACTATGTTACATGGACTTCCTATTGCCTTTGCATGTAGAAGAAATTGTCAGGTGTCAAATTCCTATATGCTATGGTCTTTAAGGGCTGCTACTGGGTGGGACACAGTATTTGGGTGATGTCATTATTTTACAATATTTGCCTGGTTTGGATAAGAGATGGATTTAGGGTTTGGGGATGTCAAAAAAATAGACCCAACCCCATGGACAGACCCTTTTACCAAAGCTGTCTTGGGCTTTAAGTATAATTGTATGTCATTTTAAACTGTGATATTTTTACACTAAACATAGTTTTAAAATATTTGCGTTGACTCTAACTTAGGACTTATCTGCGAATACCTTGAGAAATATTAATTTCTTTATTTATTTATGTGTGTGTCCTTCATATCTTTCAGACGCCAGATGCTTCAACACAACGGTATGTATCAACGCAACATAATACTCTCTCTCTTAAGGGGTAGTTCATCCCACATATTTTACTATTTTAATTAAAATGTAATGCAAAACATTAAGAATCACAAGGGACAATATGCCTCCTGATGTTCTCATCATCTGATTGCATGATCAAAAATTAGAATCAACATTATCATGTGTTATACAAGTAAATTTCATGGGTGCATGCTAATTACAAAATAAAAGAACCCTTCACCTTATTCCAATCAGGGGAAGTGGCAACTTGTACCCCCCTCCACAAATTTCGCGATCGCTCCGCCGCGCTAATTTCTTTTCACTGTGAGACTCGCTGACTTTTTACTTTCAAATTTTACGCAACTTTTAAGACCATTTTCTCGAATATGGGATTGGGATGAACGGTTACGCCACAGGGCCACGTTTTGTTCATGCATGCCAGACGAAAAATGGCTCAAAAACGTGATTTTGTGTACAAAGTCCATGTAAATTTTGATTTCATTCATAATTCACCGAGTTGGAGATATTTGTAATCCCCGAACAGTGGTTTTGGAGGTCATGCCGCGTCCGCTGCAGAGATTTCCTTGTGAACGCTCTACAGGTCCGAGTTCTTTTCTGATTATTTTCAAATTTGGGGTGAAGGTGTCTGGTGGATAGAGGATGCTGCTGCTCGATTTTGGTGTCGAGCATATTACTGGTTGCCATGGTAACCATGATTTAATAGAAATAATAAATATTACCTTGTGAACGCTCTACAGGTCCAAGTTCTTGTCCACCTATTTTCAAATTTTGTGTGAAGGTGTCTGAAAGACAGAGGATGACGCCTATTGATTTCGGTGTGCGGTGGAGTCCTGGTTGCCATGGTAATCATGATGTAAACAAATAGTAATGTAATGTTTAGGCCGTAGAGGATGGTCTTCAATATTCTGTTTTGCAAAACAAAATTGAAATATTGGTCGAGCTCGGACCGACCTTAATCAATATTCCGTTTTGCGAACGCAAAAACAAAAACAGGAAATCAGTCGCGGTGTTCCTTTTTTGATTATTCTGATTTCGAATTGGATAAACAGAATAGAAAAAATAGAAAAACAGAAAAATGAGTTCGTTTTTCAATATTTCATTTTCTTGATTTTTAATTTTGCATTTTTAGAAATGAAAATTGAAAAATGAGCCATTTTTCTGATTTAAAATTGAAATATTGATCGACTTTGGCGTCAATATTCTATTTTCAATATTTCAATTTCAAATGAAATAGTGAATTAACGGACGATACCTCCATTATTATGAGGTGAAACAGAGCCAATAAAAGAAATTGAATTCCATGCATAATTTGCATTATTAATTCTTTAAAAATATAAACTAAGAACTTGTTCAAAAAATTAGCTATACAGTCTTCTCATTGACACTCTCCTCGAAGCCCTTGCAAATTTTGTAGTGATCGCATAATCCGTGGCTGAGAACTAAAAGGGGCAAATAGCCCCCCTCCCATCCATATAAACTTGGTCTGGAATGGCCCAGTTAGAACATGGTGCCATAGGTTTTCAAATGTAAATCTTATTGTGACATCTCAAGAGGCAAGTTTGCTCCTCATTCCTGGGGAAATGCTGTGATTTAAAATAGGTGTGCTGGAATCCACTTTAAATACCTGCTTAGATCATGTTTCAGTGCTTGTAGCACATAACAGGGAATTGAAGTGCATGATCACTTGAATTGAAATTCTTGCATTGGTTCACATATTATGTACATGTAAGTAATTCCCAAATTTACAAGTTACCAGTAGTTGCCATTGATTTTCATGTTTTTTTTTTTTTAACCTAGAAGAGGAACTCCCTTCACAGTCGATACACCCAGTAGGCATGATGCATCTGAGTAAGTAAACTTCATGATAGCAAAAATTGTAATGCCCGTAATGCAAAAAATTTGATGTCAGTTGTGCTACTTATACTCTCTAATTTTTATTTTGGTATTAAATTTTCACAGAATTTATGTCTAACTTGCTGATTCAATATGTTGTATACATTGTCTTTTTATGCATTAAATAGCCTTATTGATTTTCTTTAAAAATGAATGGTGCATTCTTTCAAACATCAGATGATGTAATTTTGTAGTGAAGGATTTATCTTTTTTGCTCTAACAGCGTAATGAATTGTCCAAGAAGTGAAGGGGGCCTTGTTTTTTTATTGTGAGCATACAGGAAGGCTTATTGAAAAACCTACAATACTCATCAGCGTTATCCTTTAGAAAAATTCCAGCATGGCCTAAGTGGTATTTATTTCCTTGTGTTATGAACTGTTCAGTATTATCATTTTCTTATTTTGTGTTCCACAAATTTGACCACTTGTAATTTCAGGTCCTAGGAATAAATCAAATATTCATTTTTTTTGGAACATGTTAGAGCATATTTGTTCGGTAACAGGGATTAGGGTTCAGTGCAATAAATAATTGCACTGATTATTGGGTTTATTTTTCATAGCTATCTGATAAATCTTCTGGAGGAGCAGAAGCCAAAGAAGGAGGCTCAAGATTCAAGTGGTGAAGAGATGTGAGTAACTTGCTTTTTACATCTATTGCTCCAAGTTGGATTAACTTTTACAGTAAAAGTAGTAATGAACATCTGATCTAATCTGCCTAATATTTATGCCTCCGTCCAATGAAGGTGGTGCTGGGGATAGGAATCCCATTGAACCTGGGGCCAGTGCCCCATTTTTGGTGATGTCGGATTTCTGCCACTGGTCTTATTGTATCAGACCCTTTAAGTTGTGCATGTTTGGCGAAAAATTAGTTATAGACTGTGTTCTTAGCAAACCCGTTTTTATTACCATGATAACATGAATTATGTATAAAACAGCTCAACACAGCATTAGCAGATGGAAAAATTAAAATATGCATGATTTCTATTAGCTATTTTTATAGTGTTTTTGTATAGTGTTTTGAACAAGAATATCATTTAGAATTTTATTACAAGTGTCCCTTATATTCAAACTTGTTCTTAATATCCTTTGGTCTTTTAGGAACGTAACACTTGTGGGGGAAATCCAGCGAATTTCAAGGAAGGTTGAGGATAATCAGAAAAATCTGATTAGTGTATTCCGTGGAAATGTTCTGGCAGGAGCTTTGCGAGCTATAAAAAGACCTACCTTTGACGCTTATCAACATTTGGATATAGTTTTTGGATCCGGTGGGGAAGTAAAGGAGGGGGCAGTGGATCTTGGGGGGCCTCGCAAAGAATTCTTTAGATTGCTGATGAGAGAAATCCTGTCACAACCCCTTTTCGAAGGGCCAGCAAATGAGCTCCAGCTGGCACTCAATCAACAAGGTGAGTCATACTGTGTGCGAAAAAAATTCTTTGGCAAAGGGTAATCCATGATAAAGTAAGCATTACACCCAAAATGTTTAATTCATGCTTATTAAACAAATTAGGTATCATATGAAAGCTTTAAAGTCTAAATTTTAAGGATCTTAGAAAAAAAAATAGTTTAAAATGAACATAAGGTTGATTTTGATTGTGTAATAAGCATATTAATTCTCAGAAAAATATGGAAATTGTCAATCAAACATTAGGCATACTGTGAGCAATGTTTCATTTGTTTATGTCAGGTATATTACTGTTTTAAACTTGCTTGAGATTAGAAACTAGATGAATCCTTGACCGCGCACGGTAAAAAGTTATGCCTCCGCCATCACGCAATCAGAAAGATATAAATATGCTAAATTATGCTGTAGATGCTTGTTCATTTCTTTTTTCATGCTTTAATGCCCTAAATCATCATTATGCAGATCTATTGTTTGACATGGATATTCCTCTTGTACAAAAAAATGTGTGAAAAAGTGATGCTTGACCCTATTCCAACTGGGAGAGGGGTGGTAAATTTGACCCCAATTTGACCCCCCTCGATAAATTTCATGATCACACCGATCATGTCGTCGCACCACTTTTTGTATTTCACCACAAGACTCGTTGGCTTTCTTCTTTCAAGTCTTGGGCAACTTTTTAAGACTGTTTTCGCAAAAATCGGAAATGTAGTTATGTCGCTGCACCACTTTTTGTACATGCATGTCAGACTGAAAATAGCTCAATAACGTGATTTTGTGTACAAAGTCGATGTAAATTGTGTTTTCAGTCAGAATCCGTAAAGATGTAGTTATATTTTGTTTATGGGCTGAAACTAATTAATTTCAGCACAAAATCGCTTCGAAAATGTTCTGCAATGAATATCATAGAAAAAACAATTGAAAACTAAATGTAAAAAAAAAACAAAGAAATACATGAGAAATTCATAAAACAATACAAAACATAGGAAATAAATTTTCATACCAAATTTTTGTCAACTTGTATCATGAGGGATATTTTAAAGAATATTCACACCATAAATGAGCCTTCTTGGTGCTTATTGAGGGAAATGGAGCCAAAAGTGTGATTTAATGCATAGATTTGCATAATTAATTATTTAAAAATAGAAATGAGGAATTTTCGGAAAATCAAACTATACAGTCTTGTAGTTTACACTTTGCTCTATCCGTGTGCAAAATTTCGCGGTGATTGCGCGATCCATGACCGAGATCGGAAGGGGGGGGGGTCAAATGTCCGCTTTTCTTATCTGGGGTTGAGAAGAAAATATGGTGTTAAGAGAACAAAAAGATTGAGTACTGGGTTAAGGATAGTCCCAGACGAACTATTGCCAGTGAGCAAAACGTGATAGATCTAATCTGAAAAATTTCTCAAAATGTTTGGAATTCTTTTTTTTACAGCTCTGGATCAATTTACTTACAAACATGTTGGAACACTTATAGCCTTATCTATGGTACATGGGGGACCGGGCCCCCGAAGTTTTAGCCCATCTACCTTTGAGAGACTAGTCAGTGGCCAGACGGTGGATGAAAAGTTGTCCATCAACTCCATTCAGGATCCAGATGTACGCGCAAAAGTGGCTGAGGTGGGTATATGTTTGTACATGGAGCAAAAGGGCTCCTGTTATGACTGCACACCACGAATTATGTCCAGTGACCAATGTTGGTCAGGTGACACCATACCAAAGATTTTCTTATAAATGAAAGAAATAATAAGATAAATTAAATGGCAGATGTTGCAGCTATGTTTTTCATATGAGCAAAAAAAAAGAAACTATTGATGGTGTGGATGAGTCCCATGAGATGGCAGGAATTGGTCCAAATGGGATTTTAGGGCCATTTTTCAGTCTTGTGCAAAACTTGATATCCCAACAATGGTCCAAGAAAATTTGTAGGCAGTTTAATTTTCAGACCTTTCTGAGAATGAGCTGAAAGGCCACCATATTTCATGAAGATGAAGATTGAACAAGATAAGATAAGATGATCTACTAAAACTTCAAGTCGAAATGTTGTTCTTAGCACTTATTTTTAATAATTTTTAACTTTTTACTTTTTCACACATGAGTCAATGGGAATATGATTGGTGGTGTGTGGTCTTATGCAAAGCGCTGATAGAGGAGAATATGTATGATTTCAACACCAAATTTTTTTTGTCTCCACTAAATGAGTTTTGTGTAAATGGAATCCTGAATCAGGGTGCTACAAACCCACTTGTCTGCATGCTTGGCGCAACAAAATGTAGCTGTCGGGAAAGTAAATAAAATTGTTGCTTGCCTGGATATGGCAAAATAACAAGTCTTATACTAGTTCTCCTCTACGTGCAAATTAGCATGGGTCATGAATTTCGGGCAAGACAAACTTTTGTTCGCGTGGGTGATTTGAAAATTTTGTTGCCTGACATGGCAACAAATTCTGTAGCACCATGGTTCATGTATATGTGTATGTGAATTAATGTGATCAAATCATTTGATAGTACAACTCATTTAAAATGCCTAACCCGATTTAGAATGTGTTTGCTTTATGTGAGAGCAGTAGGGGAGAGATGAAAATTTATTTCAGCATTATGACTTGACCATTTGACCTCTGATTAAACCTATGTCATAAACTGACTTTAAACTGCTTTCCCGCTGTTTCTTCAAATGTAGGTCTCGAATGCTTCTACAGAGGAAGAATTTCGTGCAGCAGTAGAACACCCCATCATTGAAACAATAATGACACTTGATGGACTACATGGCTCGTCAGTTGTCTTCAACAAGAAGAACAGTGTGGTCCAGAGCCTGCTTAAGAGTGTACGAGGCAATAGGTTGGAGCCATGTTATAGCCAGTGAGTTCAAATAAAATTGTATAGAATGTGTTTAATTCTACTGTAATCTTATTTTCTGAATGTCTTTTATTTATTTCATCAACTCCATACTTTTATGATGATAATGGGGATCAAATCTGTACAAACCCAATAGAAGACCCCTTGACTTGCATTTATACAATTCAACTATGAAATGTTGAAGAGTTGCATGCCATGCAAAATTGTAAAATGAAACTAGAATTTTGGGGTAGGTATTCCCAAGATGTATTTCCCGTCAATAGTTATTAGAATACAGGCGGTGCAACCATGGATGTATGAACACGAGGATAAAGTTCGCTCATTTATCTTCAGAAGTTAACTATGATGCCGCGCGGGTGAAATCATCAGACACATGACAAATATGCACCCTTAACAAAAGATTTACTCAGATGGGAAAACAAAGAAATACCTCTGGTGCTTAACCCTATTTTAACTGGGCGTTTGGCACCAAGTTTATACTGGGGGGGGGGGGTCAATTTGACCCCCCTTCAGATCTTGGCCTTGGATCACGCAATCACCGCGAAATTTTGCACACGGATAGAACAAAGTGTTAACTACAAGACTGTATGGTGTAATTTTCCGAAAATTCTTAATTTCTATTTTTAAATAATTAATTATGAAAATTTATGCATGAAATCACACTTTCTGTTCTATTTCCCTCAGTAAAGCACAAAGAAGGCTCATTTTTGGTGTGAATATTCCTTATAACATCCCTCATACCAACAAAATTTGGTATGACAATTTATTTCTTATAATTTTTATTGTTTTTAATGAATTTCTTATGTATTTCATTGTATTTATTGCAGAGCAGTTTTGAAGCATTTTTGTGCTGAAATTAATTAGTTTCTGCCCATAAAACCAAAAATTACTAAATCTTTAGGAATTCTGAATGAAATCCCGATTTACATTGACTTTGCACACAAAATCACGTTTTTGAGCCATTTTCGGTCTGACATGCATGTACAAAAAGTGGCGCGGCGACATTACTACAAGCCAGATTTTCGCGAAAACAGTCTTAAAAAGTTGTGCAAGACTTGAAAGAAAAAAGTCAGCGAGTTTCATAATGAAAAACTTTTGCGCGGCGGAGTGATTTGTCGAGGGGGGGGGTCAAATTGGAGTAGGGTTAAGTCATCTTGAGAACGGGGTGGATGACGGACGGGCAGAATGACAGTCCAAGAACATATTGCCTTCAGTGGGCTGAGGCATAACAAGTGTGCAGCAAATGCAAAGCTAATAGTGCGGTACGATGTGTTAATGAAAAAACATTTGCTGCACACTTGTAGGACTTTGTTGCACACTTGTAGGACTTTGTTGCCCAAATCCTCCCCTCCCGTGAAATGCCCCTTCGGCATGAAAAAGCCTATAATTAAAGGGCAACTTTGACTAGGGAAAATGGCACATTTGCTCATTTCCTCATGTTAAAAATTTGGGAAGGCATTTGCACTCTGCCCCAGCCGCCTCCCTCGATATGCTGCCCCCTCCCTTGGGATGATAATAGCCCTCGGGGATGGGGCACTTGTCCCCACTCCCCCCATTCCCCTCCCGTATGATGTCCCCCTCGGCATGAGAAAGTTTGTTAATTTTGTTACATTATGTCTTGTGAATAAGCAAAAATAATTTTTGTTTCTTTTGATTAAGAAAAGTGCAACTTTGAAACAGAAAAGGGACACATTTTCTGAGAGTCTTATTTTTTCTTTTTGGGGGACACTAACTCCTGCCCCTTGGGCATAAAAATAGTCAATTTCCATAGAGTCTCTTCATTTATTTCTTTTAAATTAGTGCAAATTATCACAAAACCCTTTTATGGAAAATGTATAAGTGTACATCATCGATAAGGGTATATTTGTAATTCCCTTTTCAAGGGTAATTTCATAGGGGGCAAAATGCTCCTTTCCTACATACTAGCACTATATAAATTTGATTCTTTGATGACGTATTCATCCCTTTTCTCCTGAAAAGATGTGCAGAAAAAAAAACCAAATTAATGTTTTTTATGATAACTTGGCATTTTTTACACCTTTTCGTCAAGTCGGCCAGATTATTCTAGATAGAAATAGTATCATATTTATTGCTGTACACCTTGGATAACTTTTTACGGAAATTGGCACAAAAAAATCCTAAAAATATTGATGGTAACACATTATTTCTACCATTGGCTTTAATACAGAAAACATGCCGCCAAAGTTGACCCCCCCCCCCCCCATGAGGGGTCGAGGAGTCAGAAAATTTGAACCCCATCAAGCAAAATCAATCATAAAATCAATTTTGGCACAAAAGTCCTGACAGACCATACCGCACAATAATGGGCATTGTTTTCATGAACTTTCTTCCCCTTCCTTTATTGCATGAGTTAACCCTAACACGGCCGGGCTATTTTGGGAGTTCTCATAGCCAGGGCCCTTCTAATCGCTCACTATAATAATTTTATTTAAAATTGCATTATGTAATATTGAGTAGTCGTATCATAGGTGTGATTTCTTTAAACCCGAAAAGTATGAAAGTTTGATATTGATGGTCATATTAAAACGAGTCAACCCATTAAGAACTGATGAAGGTATAAATATGAAAGTCTTAATTTTTATTTTTTACTGATACCTGTAATTTTTCTTGAGTAACTCGGGTGTGCTGAATTTCTGAATATTTTTTTTAAAATTAATTCTTGAAGGAGGTTTTCACACCAACAATTTCTTGTTCACATTGCTCTGTTTGTTTATTTTAGATTTCGGGAAGGACTTTCGACCCTTGGGGTCCTGTCATCAGTGCAGTCCCATCCAGAGTTGTGGTTCGACTCTTTCTGCGTGATGAGCGTTCCAAAATCAGCAAAGGAATTGCTATCTCTGTTTGAGTGCCAGAGGTCGGAGGAAGGGTCAAACCAAGCGGTGGTGGAAAATAAAACAATGGCCTGGTGGGCAGATTTTCTTGCAGATTGTGAGGCGGGCACAACTGGTAGGTTTAAAGTTTTATTTTTTTAACTACTTTGAGATAAGCTCAATCATTTTCAGTCACATTTTTCACATTATTCTTTCATCCACTGAAAGTGGTGCTGGAGGCATTTTGTTAGCACTGAATGTTTTTGTGTATTTAAATTGACACTACGATCAAATTACTTGTTAAGCTAGTGATAAGTGAGACCATGATGGATCAGATTTGATAAGCTTAAAGAAGGTAGGTAATATTTTTGCAACATCATTCAAGTATGTTCATTATGCTGGGGGTAAGCCAAAAAGTTGACTACCATTTTTTGCAATTTTCTCTGCCTGCTACACTTCTGTTTAACAAGAGCACCAAGTGGTGGACCTGAGCTGTATAAGTTGCTAGTTTTTATCCCGTCTGATTAGCAGAATGGAGAAATAGGCGCTGCTTTTTCTGATGGTGGCATCATCAATTTACAATTGCTGAAAATAAAAAATCTCTCGCCCAAATTTTGTCAGTCTTGCACAATAAGTCCATTGGGTGGCCCAAATAATGCAGAGCAATTTTCAGGTCATAATCGAGGTCAAGGGTCATCTAAGGTTAAATTTCCAAAATCTTAACTTGAAAACATAACCTTGACTCTCACTTCAAAACCACTAGCCCTATTTTCATCATTATAGAAATATGTCAAAAGCATATTGCTATAAGTTACAATTCGCACAATTTAGCCGAGACTGCCAGACGGCGTTTCACTTGTTATTATTATTCAAAGCAAGAATGATTATATTTGTGGCCGCTCATGAGGTCATATTTCAAATTACAACCATGTCAATTTTTTTCGCCTTTTTTTAGAACATCCCATCAGTATTCCGGACATCCTAACTTTCGTGACGGCCTTGGCTCACGAACCTGCTGGGGGCTTTGTGCCAAGCCCCACAATAACATTCACGCCACGACGTTATCCAGAGGCCAACACATGCTCCAACGTGTTACGCCTACCAACATGCCATCATACGTATGAAGACTTCATGAGCCATATGCTCGATGGCGTGGTTGGTGGCCAGGGATTTGGCCAAAGCTAATTGAATTATTTGGTTTATCTTATTTTATTTGTTTTATTAACCAGGTTTATTTTATGCCTACGTCACCGTAATTTCGTGCCGGATGCATTATGTTCTGGGTTGTCCGTCCGTCCGTGCGTGCGTGCGTCCATCCGTGCATGCGTACATCCGTCTGGACCTTGTTACCGCCAAAAGTTCAGAACTGCTGGACGGATTTAAACCGAACTTGACTCAAGTATGTATGAGCAAGTGAAGATGAGCTGATTAGCTTTTTGGTTGAGTGTGTCAAAGGTCACAGGGCAAAAAAACTTGTAACCACAATAAGTTCAGAACTGCAGTACAGATTTTGACCGAACTTGGCTCAAGTATCTATAAGAATGTGAGGATGAACTGATTAGATTGGGTAAGTGGGTAAAAGGCCTTCAAAGGGCAAAAACACTTGTAAAAAATCAACAAAAATAGTTACCGTAATTAGTTCAGAAATGCAGTTCACATTTTAACCAAACGTGGCTCAAGTATGTATGAGCATGTGAGGATGAACTGATTAAATTTTGGGTTCAGTGGGTCAAAGGTCACAGGGTAAAAGACTTGTAAAAAATCACCCAAAACAGCTTGCAACCACAGTAAGTTCAAAACTTCTATACAGATTCTTTTAAAACATGTGAGGATGAACTGTTTAGATTGTGAGTTAAGTGGATCAAAGGTGGAAGGTCATCATGCAGAAACACCTGGGGCCTGTAACATAGAAGAGATACGATAGATTTTGCAATTAATCGTATCTCTATAGTACATGTTTTGCCATTGACTTACGATAAATATTTATCGTAAGTTTAATTACATCTTTTATGTTACAGGCCCCTGAACCAATTTCTTTCACACTACAGTGTGTACCTCAATTATGTATAAGCATGTGAAGAAGAACTGATGAGATTTTGGGTTCATGGGGTCAAAGATGACAGTGCCCATAATTTGTAAAATGTTTTTGATTTCTGATGGCATGGAACAAGCCATAGGCATACATATCTTTCTGATTGCGTGATGGCGGAGGCATAAATTTTTACCGTGCTCGGTCGAGGATTCATCTAGTTTCAACTTGCCATTTGAATGTACAGTACTTATGGCTGTTATAGTAAAGGTCTTTACTGTCGGTGTTTGAGTTTCGATACAGTATTAGCTTCATTTTATTTTGTAATAATATATTTTTATCTGGTATCATCCAATATGCATTTAATTACGTTTGTCAGGTTTCTCTACATGTACATGAAGGGACAAGCTAGGATTTTCAATTGGTTATAGGTTATAAGGGCAAACAAACAATATGTGTGTCCTGATCATATCGCTTAGTCTTGTTGTCAAAGATCTGTATAAGTGTTTTTTTTTAGATGTGCAAAAACATATTACAAGATTGACAGGGCATAATGAAAGATTTAGCTGAACACTTTTATTTAGTTTATGTGTGAAAACATGTATGTAATTTTAACTTGCCTTCTTTTACAATGAAATTACATATTGAAGTTTATATTGTCAAAATACATGATCCTTCATTAGGTTAAAAAATATGTGCTATCTAGACATGCATACAATTCCCTAGTTAATAGTTTGTTAAATGTCTTTTCAACAATCACCTTAATGAGAAACCATTGGAAACAAGTAAGCACGGAAAGATATTCAGTTGTTATTGCGTGTTTTGCTTGTTTTTCTTTAGAATGTTAGATTTGATGAATATTTGTTTATAATCAATCAATCTTTCAGCATTTGTCAGATGATTGTTCTGTGGGCGGAAATCACGGTAACTGACGTTTAAAGACCACTAATCAACCCTTATTTCATTTGGTATAACTTTGTTCATGGACAAGCATATGGCTTCATTATTTATACAAGTGATATAGTACACATTGCTTTATAAATATAAACCAAAAAATCAATGAAACTGCTCATGCTATGCTTCAGCAAGCTATACTCTGCTGGTAACTGACGTTACACAAAAAAAAGACATGAAATTTTGTATGTTTGATCCAAAGCAAATGAATCTGTCCCTGGTGGGTTAGGGTGATAAGCTTAACGTGGTAATATACCTTTATAACTAAGTTAAGAATTGCCCCCCAAAAATATTTGATTTGTGAATGTATTTTTTTAACTATGATACTTTTTTCATTACTTTTGATGGTAACTGACATTACGGTAACTGACGTTACGGTTATTTTTCCAGAGAGATAACACGTGAATTTGAAATGTTTTGAAATATATACATCTCCTATCCAGGAACTGTTATGGATGTAATTCTGATATGGTTGTTTTTCTGATAATCTAAGATCATTTTAGTGTAAAAATACAAACTTTTACTGTTCATTTGTTTTAAATATGCTAATTAATTCAACACCTCATTATAACTGACATTATATAGCTGACATTTTACAGTTTACCAATCATTTTGCATAGAAAAGTGTTTCAACAAGTTTTTCACACAATAATTAAAGTTAAGATACTCTAAAAGGGACAAATTCTCCTGTTTGGAAATCGGGTGTCCACAAAATTGAAAAATGCAAATTAAAATAAACCTCACGATGTTGAATACACAAAATTAATTGTGCCAAATATTAAGTCACTTTTACATTTTTTAAATCTCAAAACTAATTCTTTCCAAGTTACAAAAAAAGGGGAGCATTTACAATTAAAACAATTAAAACCATGAAGAGTGATATGAGGGACTCAATTTCTAAAAAGGCAACAAAGTGGATCCCTCTTTTTAGATATTACTGTAGTTTGTATGTATAATTAAATTACACAGTTTTGGGGTAATTGATTGATTAAAATATATTACATACTGGACAAATGTGTTACGTATGGTATATCTCCATGCCATAGACATTACATTTAAAAGGGATGGAATTGTACCTGGGGATGTTTGAGATCTTGGACACACACAGAAAACTTACAATTGGCAGAAGAAATGTAATATGTGAATGAGGTGTATCATAGTCTGTGCATCAGACCATTTGTGTTCAGGGATAAGAATATGTGCAAACATTTTTGCTTAGGGAAAATAGAGCCTTAAAGTAGATTACTTTTTACCACACAAATTGTCCCATACGTGACGGAACATGACTGTTTTGATCAGGTTTTGTATTTAAGGCCTATTTTCCTCTGGCTTAGATTTTGATGCCTCCGCCCACCAGTGGAGCTGTAGGCATGATTATTGAATGGTCTTGGTTATTGCAAAATATATTATACTGAGCTGCAACTTCTGAAATGAAATACTTTAAGAGATTTTTCATACGGACATTTTTTTCACTTTTCTGGACCCATACTGCGAAACCATATTGGACCCATATTGCTAAGCTAATTCTCATTACATATTTTTTTGAAAGTTAAAGTATCAATGGGTTCAAAAACGGTAATTTATATTGATCATAATGGTTATGCCTGTTATTGCCATAGCACTCTAAAACTAAAGTTCTTAAGTTTTACATGTGCTAATATGAAAAAAAAACCTAAAGTACTGTAAAAGCTGAAACTTTTGCTGAGTTTTCGTTTTCGCTAATTTCACAACCATGAATTTGCCAAAATTTCCACTCATTATAAATGCCCGTGGGGTGGAAAAGTATGAACAACAACCCGTGAACATAGAATTATGTCTAAAAAGTTAATATATTCAACTTTTACAGTATTACATGTACATTAATTTGACGGGTCTTTCATGAAACATACAGCTGAATACACCTGTAATTGTTGTGTGTGAAAACAGATATATAATAAGGTTATTTCTTTTATCTTGCCGTAATTCATAAAGAATTTATGAAAGATACAGCTGATGACACTTCTTCTTAATGTGTGTGAAAACAGATTTATAATATGTTATTTTTTATCTTGCCTGTATTCATATACATGTTATTTTTCCTTTTTTTTTATCTTGCCTTAATTTATAAAGGTGTATTTTTAATCTTGCCTTATTTTTTAGTTGTAAATATAGTGGAAAGTCTATTTTGTGTAACTATGCATACACTGCCATAGTTAGAAGGTAGTTTTATGGTTGTTCCAACATCATATCTGTACTGTATGTGTGAAATAGTGAGCAATGAAAGATTCTCAGTTTTTATTGTTTTAAATAGAAACATGATATTTTATTACAAAATGTCCATACCTGTACTTCAGAATTAGTGAAAATATGTTGTCAATAGTTAAACCTTCAGCATTTGCCTAGAACTGCTCCTATTGAAGAAATAATATTTGTAGTAGACTTGTTTTTATCTCGCCTGCGTAGCAGAATCGAGACATCAGCGCTGCTTTTTCCAACAGCAACAGCGTCAACAATTTAGCATTGCTATAAATAAAAAAAAAACCTGCGCGATTTTCATTAAACTTGCACAATTATAGGTCCAGTGGGAAGCCCAAATAGTCTGGGGCAATTTTCAGGTCATTATCGAGGTCAAATTTCCGAAATATTAACCTTGGCTCTTCTTTCAAAATTCCTTGCCCAATATTCATCAAACTTTAACCATCCCTCTAGAAATATGTCAAAAGCATATTGCTATAATTTACAAATCTCGCAATGCAGGCGAGACTTCCAGGCAACGTTTCACTTGGGGATTTTTTGCTTGCTTTCTTGCACTTCATTTCATTAGTAGGATCAGACATGATTCATCTTACTATAGGGTAGGAGAAATTGATAATGATTTGTTCTGATGTTAGTCAGCCAATCAGTGGCAGTGACACCAAAAACAAGCTGTGCGCCCCTCCCCCTTGCATCCTGGCAAGGTTAAATCATTGATAAGTGCTATGATGAGATTTTAGTGAAATGTTTGTATTGGTGTATGTTTTACTGTCCATGCCATTTTGTGTACGAGTTCTCAATAAAAAATTTCCTTTAATCCAAATCCCAATTGTTACAATGTATCTCTTTAGTCCAGTTGATTTTCAACAAATTTTGGAAGATGTACGTTGGTAGTGTTTACAAATTTCATGGTAAAAATGATGACCTCAAATATCCCCCCTCCTAAAACTATTCATCAAATGCTGAACAAGTCAAAAGGTTAAAGGATTTTAATTTCTGGTAAGGGGGTCACTGGGAATTACATACCCTATGAATTTGGTAATGAAGTAGTGACCCCCAAACTAGCTTCATGAGATAATCCTGCTAACAGTTGGCACAATGTGTCCCTTCTAAAAAATTCATCTTTTTAAAAGGAGAGTCTACCCAAAAATAATCAATTTTACCACAGATGCAGAAAAAATGATGAGTAGAAGAAAACATGTTTGAGTGAAATCGGAAAACTAATAAGAAGGTTATGAATGTTTGAATATCTAGACAAATTGGCAACTGATGATGTCATTCATGCACAAATTACTGTTAATGATATTGCATCAATGTAAAAAAATATTACCTTTTTCCCAAATATAATTTAACTGCAGTATATCTTCATGATATATATATGTAGTCCCCATACTTGCATGTTTACATTAATGCACATTTTGCGTCTATCTGTAAAAATGATAAATTTGGTAATATAAAGTTATGTACCCATGACATCATCAAAGTGGCAACATGCCTGAAAATGTGCACCGATTTGCCCGTTTTTTCTAAACTTTAAGAATTCATAACTTTGTTATTAATTGTCTGATTTTTCTCAAACTTTTTTTGTTCTGCTCGCCAATTTTTTCTGCTTCTGCTAAAAAAATATTATTTTGGGGTAGACTCTTGTTTTAAAATTTGCTATTATAATTAATACCACAATGCAATCATAGGCAACATTTTAAAGTGTATTGAAATCTCATAACTAAAATACATTGTTTAACATTGTTTTATTTTGAGAATTTCTCATGTGCCAGATACTATCTTAATAGTAAAAAGTGTTTGTAAAGTGAACTGGAAAATAGTCTGCTTCAGAATGCTTCAAACTATGAATAATGTACTATGTTGACTTCTTAACAATGTGTCATGCATGTAATGGTACAAGCCACCTTGTTCATGGACTAAAAATATGTTTTCACGCAACTTCAGGCTAATTAATATATTGATCTTGGTTCAATATCTCTTAAAAACCCCACAGTTCGTAATTGTCCAGTCATTGTTGATACAATAGCAGAATATGAGAAAGGAAGGACAGCTTGGTTTGAAGATTAAAATAATGTCTCTGACTAATAGAAATCAGCCCCCCCCCTCCCGGAATTATTTATGCATGAGTGAGCAATCACAACTTATTGAAGAGTAATAATTTGGTTAGACCATACATTTACCCGAGAAGTAAACTTTGACCTTCTATAATGGAGTGGTCCTAGAAGGAGGCCGATGAACCATCCTTCAATACTCCTTCCCTTCGCTTTCAACTCTCTCTTTCTTCTACCCAGTACACCTCGATCTTCCTTTTTTTTTTCCTTCGCCTCCCTTACAAGGGGACTTTTGAGTCATTTAAGAAGCAAGATGCCTATAAATGCATAGTGGGTGTTGATCACCATGCAACACATCATGCTCAGGTGCAACACCAATATCATTGTTTCCCATGTCACAATTAATACTTTATGAGCAAACTTTTTGACTTCATTGTGGCACATTGGGAACAATGGCCCGTATTCTGATAGCGAAGTTGAACTTGACCCACAACTAAGTCATTGTTATTTAGACCTGGGCTACACATAAGTTAAACCATAAGTATAAATGACAATGACTTAGATTTGGGTTAAGTTAAAGGGGAACTACACTCAGACATTAAATTGCAATCATTAGATAAAGAAAAAAAAAAGATGATCAAACTGTCACAATTTTAACAAAATCCGACAATCCATTTAGATGTTATGCATTTTCAAAGTTTTGATTTACACCCCTCATGGGCTCCTTAAAGGGGAACTTCACTCAGACATTAAATTGCTATCATTAAATGAAGAAAAATAAGAAGAACAAACTGAAAATTTGAGCAAAATCGGATAATCCATTCAAGAGTTATGAATTTTTAAAGTTTTGATTTACACCCCTCATGGGCTCCTTAAAGGGGAATTCACCCAGACAATAATGTATATTTAGTAAATGAAGAAAAATCAGATGAACAAACTGAAAATTTGAGTAAAATCGGATAATCCGTTCAAAAGTTATGAATTTTCAAATTTATTATTTCCACTTGTGCTGGGCATCCTTGAATTGGCAACGTATAGCCAATTAGCATAATCTGTGATGTCATACATGGAGAACTCCTCATGCACTTTGTATATAAATTTATTGAAAATGGATCAATATCATATTTCAAATGAGGAATCAGCATCGTTCTTTCTGGAATGCTTGCAGAATTGATGTGGCTATAAAATATTTAACCGAAAAAACAAAATTTTTGTCTACTTTTCTGGAAAAAGAGGAAAATGTGAAATTATGTGTACAAAGGGAATGGAGAGTTCTCCATGTTGGCAGCCATTTTGTTCCTATACAGTGCCAATTTGAGGAGCCCATAAGGGGTTTAAATCAAAACTTTGAAAAATTCATAACTTTTGAATGGATAGTCGGATTTTGCTCAAATTTTCAGTTTGTCCACTGTATTTTTCTTCCTCAACTGAGTGCACTCAAATGTCTGGGTGAAGTTCCCCTTTAAATTGGCAAACGTACAGGCAAAAAGTAGCTGCCAACATGGAGAACTTTCCATTCGCTTTGTACACAAAATTTCACATTTTCCTCTTTTTCCTGAAAAGCAGACAAAATTTTGTTTCTTCGGTTAAATATATTATAGCCACATCAATTCTGCAAGCATTCCAGAAAGAACTGGGTTGATTCCTCATTTGAAATTTGATATTGATCCATTTTCAATAAATTTATATGCAAAGTGAATGAGGAGTTCTCCATGTATGACATCACAGATTATGTTAATTAACTATACGCATGCCAATGTAAGGATGTCTAGCACAGGTAGAAATGATAACTTTGAAAATTCTGAACGGATTATCCAATTTTGTTAAAATTTTCACAATTTGTTCATGTGATTTTTCTTCATTTACTGACAATACATTATTGTCTGGGTGTAGTTCCCCTTTAATTTGGCAACGTACAGGCACAAAATGGCTGGCAAAATGTAGACCTTTCCATTCACTTTGTTCACGAAATTTTACATTTTCGTATTTTTCCAGAAAAGTAGACACAATTTTGTTGCTTCGGTTACATATATGAAAGCCACATCAATTCTGCAAACATTCCAGAAAGAACAGTGTTTATTCCCCATTTGAAATATGAAATTGATTCATTTTCAATAAATTCATATACAGAGTGGATGAGGAGTTTACTGACCATACATTATTGTCTGGGTGTAATTCCCCTTTAAACTTTGCTATTGGCCAATGAGTACAGTGCATCTATGCATACATCATTTCAAATGCATGTCCAATAGTACATTCATAATCAGGGGTTTACAAAAGACTTTTGTGGTTTGCACATATGGGGGCATCAAATTGTTATCAATTCCGCATGGAGTAATAGACTATTCTTTTATGGTACACTGTATAGGTGTCACATGATTGACTTTTGACCAATTCTGCAGTTACATGTATATTCTTGGTACTGGTATGTGGAATATACATATTAAATTATTACTCATCCTGCAACATTGGTGAAACATGTTTTCACTATTAATAAAGGATAATTATATAAAACTGGTAATCAATTGGATTAGTCAAATACTAGTTGGTGGTTATATTCATAGGATGAAAGAGTCATTCTTTCCTTTCTCTTGTGGGGGACTTTATTAGCATCTTCATATATGAAAATATTGGAATATACCGGTAGTCATATCATAAAAATACATAATTTATAAAAAGATGAAAAGCATGTTTCAATATCAACCAGGGATACAATTTTTTGCCGGTCTCCAGGGATCACAATATTTTTTGCAAGTGGGCGAGACACAATATTGCTAAATGGCAAAGCTCTAATGACAATAATACCCGCTACTATTGAAATACAGTCTAACCTGTCTACAGAGGCCACCCCAAGGGAAACAGAAAAAGTGGCCACTGTAGACAGGTGGCCTCTATAGACAGGTTCTAATATACAGTCAAACATGTCTACAGAGGCCACCCCAAGGGAAACAGAAAAAGTGGCCACTGTAGACAGGTGGCCTCTATAGACAGGTTCTATAACATGCATTTTCACCTGGAGGGAATCGATTTACGTGGCCACTATAGACAGGTGGTCACTATAGACAGTGGCCACTATAGACAGGTGGTCACTATAGACAGTGGCCACTATAGACAGGTGGTCACTATAGACAGTGGCCACTATAGACAGGTTTGACTGTACATGCCATCAGTGCTTAATAACTCTTTGCTGTAAAGTACATAAACAATCATAGTTTTACCAGGGTATGTTTGTTATCACTTTGTAATCTATAATAATGCAAAAATATTTTCTAATCTTTCTTCCTCTCTCTTTCACTTTCTCTCTCTCTCTCTCTCATCTCGCTCCTCTTCTCGTAATGCTCATCCTATTCATACATTTTCTTTATGTCTGCTCTATCCCTTCCCGTCCTCTCCATTATTCTCTCACCTCTTATTATCACATTTTATCATTAAAATGCATGTTCTCGTCAATTTGTTTTGTTTATAAAAGATATATTTTGTCTGCTATTTACTATGTTGTAGTGACCCCAACATAAGTTTTGTTTTAAGGTCTTCCCCCTTTACTATCTTATCTTATATTCTATGTCATTTGAAAAAAGAAAAAAAAAACTTTCTGTTCAATAAATCAAAATAATGACTTGTTCATAGTTAAATTTTCATGGGTCTTTAAAAAAGCAGCCATTAATCTGATTATTAGCCAAACTCAAATATTCATGATAATCTGAAATACTAATCGGCTATTAATTGACAAAGAAGTGACATTTTCAGTTTACATGTAGTTCAAGTTCAAGTTTATTTTCAACAAATGAAAAATCATAGTATGATAAATGTAAAGAAACAAAAAAAATAATAAAATATAAAATAAAAGATATCAAGCCATACAAAGATATTTAGCATGAGCATGTATAGAAACAAAATAAAAAGGTATTTGACATCATATCTTTCTTCTTTTTCAACAAAACTGTGTTATAGAACTTAAGAGATAAGTGGAGGGAGCCTAGTTGCTTGTTATTCATAGGTCCCACGTAAGTACATAGTAATCAAATGAAAATTTAAAGAAAGCAACAAGATGAAAGAGTGTCCCGTTGATGAAAGTAAGTTGGAGGATGAATAATGATGGGCAGTTATCTCCAGTACTAAGGTCATGAATTCATCTGCCCATTATATCTTGCAAAGTGTATACAACACTATTTTTGCTGTCTCACATATACACATGTATGATTAATAAACATATCTAAAAAAAAAATTATTGAATTTTAGGGTGGAATTGAAAACTACCATAATTTGACTAGTTAATACATATGGTCAAGTTTATAGTTTTCTGAAAGATCTATCTCATTGGAACGCTCCTCAAAAGCTAATCGGATAAAAATAAAAATCGAAATTTTGTATTACCATCAAATTGTTGGAATCTTTGTATATTTGATATCAAAGAAGAGTAATAAAATCTCTAAATGTGAATCTGAGGAAAGATATGTTATGGATTTACAACTCTTAGTTAGATTTCCATGTAAGAACAATCTAGAAATGCAAAATAGCAATATTTGCATACTTTTCATTCATAAAACAATTACATGTAAGTTTGCCCTCTACAGATTTTAGAATATCTGTAATTTCGTTACCGCTAATGTGGGGAAATGGGCAAATTTTTATACGTGAAGTGGGATACAAGTTGTGACGATGGGTTCAAATCAGAGAATCTCTTATGGCATTATAAATTACCAATATTTGGAGCTCTTGGAAGAAAAATTGATACAGTCAATACTTGTTATAGAGAGCACTGATATACAAGGTCGCATTATAACAAGGTAGTTTTCCTTGTCCCATCTCTTTTTATTTTAATGGATTTTGGCCCTCAAGATTTCAATATAAAGAGATAATTTCTCTGGTCCCAAGGACCTCACTATAACGAGGTTTGACAGTAATTCATGGTAACAGAATTACATCCATCATGTAGTAGATTTTAGGAGCATTTTCTGAAAAGAATGATTTCTTAGATGGATCAGGCATTGAATGATATGTGGCTTACATATAATACTATTATAATAAATGGGACTGCATGACATGTTATTAACAATATTTGTCTCACCTGTATAGCAGAATCGAGAAAAAGGCGCTGCTTTTTCAGACAGCGGCAGCATCAACAATTTAGAATTGCTCTACATGTAAATAAAAAAAAACCTTGCACAAAACGTCCATTGGGTGGCCCAAACAGTGAAGAGCAATATTCAGGTAATTATCAAGGTCAAAGGTCACTTGAGGTCAAATTTCCAAAATCTTAACCTGAAAACTTAACTTTAGCTCTCATTTTAAAACCCCGTGTCCGATTTTCATCGAACTTGCACAATAGGTCAATTGTGTAGCCCAAATAGTGTTGAGCAGTTTTCAGGTCTTCATCAAGGTCAAAAGTCATCTGAGGTCAAATTTGTGAACTATCATTAAAGAAATATGTTAAAGCATATTGCTCTAATTTACAAATCGGACAATGCAGGCTAGAATGCCAGACGGTGTTTCACATGCTTTAAGGGGAATTGCACCCAGACAATATTGTCGGTCAGTAAATGAAGAAAAATCAGATGAACAAACTGTGAAAATTTGAGCAGAGTCATATATTCTGTTCAAAAGTTATGAATTTTCAAATTTTTCATTTCCACCAGTGATGGGCATCCTTGAATTGGCAACGTAAAGCCCATTAGCATAATCTGTGATGTCATACATGGAGAACTCCTCATTCACTCTTAAAGTTTATTGATTTCAAATGAGGAATCAACGCCTTTCTTTCTCGAATGTTGCAAAGTTGATGTGGCTATATTATAACTAACAGAAAAAACAAATTTGTTTACGTTTCTGGGAAAACAGGAAAATGTAAAATTTTGTGTACAAAGTGGAGAGTTATCCATGTTGGCAGCCATTTTACGCCTGTACATTTGCCAATTTAAGGAGCCTTGAAGAATGTAAATCAAAACTTAAAGATGCTTACCTTTTTATCTAATTATCCGATTGTTTGAATTGTCACAGTTTGTTCATCTTATTTTTCTGCATTTAATGATATCAATTAAATGTCTGAGTGTAGTTCCCCTGTAAGCTTGTTTAATTTCACAATATGCAGATTTTGCTCTTACCTTTTGTAATTGCCCTAATACATTTGCATAAAATGGTTATTCCATGCATCAACAAAATGCTGTAGGGCTCTATTAATCCGTGGGGCATAAACAAAATGCAATACAAATCTGTGCAATTCTGAATCACAATCAAGCAAACCAGTGTTTTCCATGAAAAAAAAAGGTTTCCCCGTAAAGTACCCAACACAGCTGAATTACATCTCTCCACAGCCTTTCAATACACTGGTTGTGAACAGATCGTCCAGTTATAACACTTGATAATAGAATATATTTGCAGAAAAATGGAAACCAGAATCAGAACAGACAGGTACATAAATGCCTTTCCAGCTAGGAAAAAACTAGAGATTCAAAAAATGTTTTAACCCTCCTTGGACCTTGAAGGAGAAGTCCAGATGATAATTCAAAAGTTAATTGGCTAAAAATATTACATAAAAATCTAGCATTCAGAAAATATTTCACTTTATCATGTAGTGTACATGTACATCCTATGATGGATGAGTAATATCTGAAAACACATGAAGTCAGCTTTAGTTCAAGCCTATTCCTCATGACGTCATGGTCGTACAATAACTGGCCTTGCGCAATTTTTCTGTACAAACAATTCATGCAATAATTGAATAAGCAGATATGTCATTGAAGCTGGTTGCACAAGTTCTACCAGTTCCAACAAGAAATATGTATGCTTTTTCAATACCAAACCCTCTTCCAGATAGAAAAAAGGGATCCATAAGAATGTAAATATTGGAACTGATGAATTCAAAATGTTCAAATTTCTCCAAAAACAATCGGTCTGCAAAGACCATGTTGAGCATTGTTTATCGCACATGACCTGGTATTTAGAAATTTTGTACACTCTTGAAATTAGATTCGTCCGTTCCAATAAAAAGGATCCAGACAAAAAAAGGACATAAGGGGTTGAAAGAGCATTTTTCCACTATAACTTTTTTGTAAAATTTTCAATTTGATTACACTGATCAACAAAATTTTACTTTTTGAAAGTTGTCTGCGATTTTTTAGCTGATTTAGGGTGAATCTGATGCGCTGAATCCAAAAATCACATCGGTTTTGTCCCATCAGGTCAAGTTTTCGAGCTATCCCACATGTTGTTTTTTTACGCTTTGGTTCACATGTACACCTTTTGGAAGGTGTTGATGGAATAAAGTGACATGGCAGACGAATATTTTGGTCCGAAATGATTATACTGATAGGAAGAAATATTAAAGTCATATAATAATGGGTAATTTTGCTGAAAATGGCTCAGGTTGAAGCCATGAAACCTCAAAATCCTCTAAAAATTCGGATGAAGCCCTCACATGTTTATTTTTGGAAAATTAAAGGTAGACCAGCCAAAATATTTATTTTTGAATAGCAGAACATAAATCTAGTAAAAAAAGTTTAAGGAAAATTTGAGAGGTAAAGAGAAAATTTTTAATAATATAAACATTTTTTAAAATAATGCCAAAATCACTATACAAATCTCCAAATTTGGTGACACTGGTGATAAGATAATGGCTCGTTCACCATTTATCCTTTATCCATGGATGAGAATAAATACCTATGATTTAAAAAAAAACTCAGAATGTTCAGATTTTTAAAGAAATTTAACAAACATTTTAATATTTTCATTTTTATGAAACTGAATAATAGTTCATACACTAAAACAATTGAATTTAATACGATTTTATCATTTTAATTAATAGATTGTCATAAATATAAATATCTATATTCACAATTTTCTTTTATAAACATGATAACATGGTACATTTGGTAATGAAAGGTGTCACAGAAGTTGCCAATTGGTCTACATGTATATTGGTGTTTATTATTTTCATCATTTTTTAATTATAAATTCATAATTTTCATAAATTATGTTCGTTTTTCCTCAGTTTTTTTGTTGTGTTTATCTAATTCATATTCTTATGTTGAAAAACAAGTATTTTGGCTGGTCTTCCAGTTCAGTTTTTGTCCAATAACATTATACTTTGCCCAATCCAATTTTTTGAGGATTTTCAGGTTTCACAGCTTCAAATTGTGGGAGTTTCCACATAATTACCAGAAAATATTGGGCCTGAATATCTATTGACATTAGTATAATCATTTCTAACAAAATTATCAATTTTACATGACATTTCATCCCATCAAACCCTTTAAAAGTGCTCCACAAATGTACAAAACATAAAAAACAACATGTGGGGATAGCTCGGAAACTTGACCTGATTGAGCAAAACCAATGTGATTTTTGGATTCAGCACCTCAGATTCACCATATATCAGCTGAAAAATCACAGACAAAAAATTTGCTCTTGACCAGTGTTATCCGAAGGACATTATTTGACATCAGTTGAAAAATAGAAAACTTTAAAAGTGACAATATTTGAATAATATTCAAGCTTACCATGTGGAGAAAAATTGTAAAAATAATGCTAAATATTCTCAGTTAATTCAATTTTGTTCCAATATTTTCAGAGAATTTCCTTCTTAGATGATGGTTTAATTATCTTCTTAAAATTATTTAGGGGAAATATAATGTAAAGGCAACTCAGAGAGCTTTCAGCATTTACAATGAGCTGAAAACAGTCTTGTCTAAAATCTGCAATGTTCATAACAGCAGCCTGTATTTATTTGTTAAATAACTTTCTTAAGGATCAAAGAAACTCATCCATATTTAAATGATTCATAATTGAGGATAATAATTTTGAAATCATCCAGACAGGTTGCATACACTGGATAAATATGGAAATCATCCTAATTTAAAGTGAGACTTTCTGATGATTTGTATGCGTATTGCTGGAATTGCCTTTACACAGAAAATTTAATATACATGGGCAGTAATTGTGTGACCATGATAACAGGAGGAATGGGCATGAACTAAGACTGGCTCGTATGCTTTTTAAAAAGATTACTCAGCCATCAAGCATGTGGTGTGTACAACGTACAGTAAAATATTTTCTGAAAGTTAGATTTTTAAAATATGACATATTTGGTCTAAATTATCATCTGGATCTTCACTATAATTGACTGAACCTCTACTCAAGTTCAAGTTCCAACATCAAATACGTTCACTTATAAAGCCTAAAACTTGTTGAAATATACTTATACCTTGATTATTATCATTTGCAAGGACATCAACATTTGTTTGTAAATAATTAATATCTGCTTCACTTATATTTAAATTAATACTTGGAACACTAACATGATTATTGGTCTGCATTTCACCTGGTATTCCCTCCTCATCTACACCATACATACCTACATTACCCTCATCTATATTAATTTCATTTCTTAGTACTTGGGAGAAGAATAGCTGGAAAGGGGAATGTCCTGCTGTTCTGATTCTATGGTTATTCCAGGCATCAACAAAATGCTGTAGGGCTCTATTAATCCGTGGGGCATAAACAAAATGTAAAACAAATAGGTGCAATTCTGAATCACGATCAAGCAAACCAGTGTTTTCCATGAAAAAAAAGGTTTCCCGGAAAGTAACCAATACAGCTGCATTTACATCTCTCCACAGCCTTTCAATACGCTGGTTGTGAACAGATCGTCCAGTTATAACACTTGATCGACCAAGCCCTCTCTCATGAAGCATGTAACGGGCAATTTCATAATTTTCAGTGCCATAGTCGATTCTTATCCTTGATGGCAATCCAAAACTCGCAACAGCACCCTGAAAGCCTTGGAGCACAGTACTTGCACAGTTATTGCTTGCACATTGTAGAAAGACAATTAACCTGGAATATCCATCAATTCCTCCATGTACAACAAACCTCCAGGCAATAAGTTTGTGATTCCCATCCACGTGCCTGCAAAGAAAATTAAAAAAAAGAAGTTTACATTATTGTTTGTTACATGTCTACAGTTTTATAGAATTCAGGAATTCAGTCTGTTAACCCTAATCC
>BQKZ01008651.1:10314-23748 GCA_036244855.1 Temnopleurus reevesii
CAAACAAAGGTAAGAAATTCTGTAACACAATATTTGCTCCTGTGACAGTTGCTTCATTGCTCAGTTGATGAAAGGGATTGGGTTGAAGTACTGTGATGTAATAGATTGCATTGATTCTGAGAGAAAAAAACGCACCTGGCTTGGATTTGAACTAGTGACAACCTTGTAACAAACACCAGTGCCATAACGACCAGACCATCATAGTGCTCTCCACCATGAGGTTAGAATTATTCCAATATTCAGATCTATCATACACTCAAAGAAGGGTTGCGGTGACACCTTGTGGTGTGTAGGTGTATTTTTCAAGAAATGGCCCTGAAACTTGACAGAACTCGATAAAAAGATGAAGACATGGCGGTCCCAGACATTCCATTTTCAGACTGTGATCCAATGTATTTTTAAATAAAATCGGTATCAACATTTTTTCCTGATGTATTATATTGTTTTTACAATTTCATGTGTATTTTTTTCTACGTTCTGTTTTCCATTTTTTTCCTCTTCGATCAAAATGTTTGTCAAATATATTTCTCTCAGTCATAAATAGATGAGAATAATTTATAAGAATCATTAAAGGTATGAATAATAATGATTTATGACTGATTCAATAAACATTTTACATGAAATCGCTTTTTTTCTTTCTCAAAAGTTGTGCTAGGCTTGAAAGAAAAATGTCATGATAAACTGTGGCATGAAATTCTGGCATTGAGCATTGATCACGAGAAATACCGATGGGGTAGGGGATCTTTCTGTCTCCTTAAGTTTAAGTATATTAATCAGCACATTGATTCAACTCATATTAATTTAATGTTCATTCTTTTTCAGGGAAAAGGCAATTGATAGAAGTCCAGGATTCCCCGGTTCTTCAAAACAAGATGTAGCCCCAACGGGAAGGCAGTCTCGTAATCAAGGTCAACCAGGGCTTCAGCAGCAGCAGCAGAAGCCTCCCCAGGGCTACACACCGTCATTCCAACAGCAGCCGTACAGAACTCAGCCAGCCTCAGTCACACCGTATCCTGGTGGACAATATGATAGTAGACAGGTAAGCTAAAAATATTAATTAATCAGGATTTACTAATAATAACAGATTGAATATTTATAGCGCTGTTTACCACATGGCATGTCAAGGTATAAATATTCCTGCCAGGTGCCCATTCACCTCACCTCGGTTGAGTGCAGCACAATGTGGATGAATTGACGCCATAGGTGGGATACGAACCTATGACCCTCTGGTTGAAAGCACTTATTAAAAACAAATAGAGAGAATGATAGACAGGTACGCTATACACCGTCATTCCAACAACAGCTGTACAGAACTCGACCAGCCTCAGTCACACTGTGCCCTGGTGGACAGTATGATAGACAGGTAAGGTGTATTCCAGCAACAGACGATCATTAGCAAACTTCAATCACACCATACTCCACAATATAATACACGGATAAGCTACATTCCAGCACCAGAATTATTGTAGCAAAGCTCAGTCACACCTTAGCAAATTCAGATTTTCAGATTCAGATTCAGACTGGTATCCACACAGCTCCAGTATCATTCTCACCGCATTCCGCTGGCATTATGATAGACTGGTATGCAGTAATGCAGGATTTGATATTAACCTTTTCATTCCAGTGAAAGCTATTATTACTTCATGAGATATAAATAGATATGATTTGATTGTTAAGTATTTATTCTTATTCAGCATATTCTATTATTTTGTCCATCCCAGCAACAGGGTCCTTCTTACGGAGGCGCTTCTACACCCTTCTCTCAGCCGATTGGTGATCTAGGACTACAAGCTGCACTTGCCAAATCTCAGCCGGAACAATTGGACAGGTAAGAACCTAGACAAGGACTGTAAGGAATAAGAGCAGAAACTTGTACCTTCCAGACAAAGCTCCAGAGAGAATGCGGATTTGAAATGGGGGCGGGGTCAAATCGACTATAGAAATAAAGTCAGGTTATCTGTTAAGAAAAGGTTTTCATATACATGTACCTGTATTACACATTGAATACAATCATGGGATACTATCAAATTTTCTGTGAATTATGGGCAATTCCATGAGATGTCCTATCCGATACGCCCAAAAAAGATGAATCTCTTGAAAACTATTTTTATTTCAATTTGTTTGAAACAAATAGTATCTGTGGCACCCATTTAAAATTTCGAGGAATTTCGTCAAAGCTTGCACTTCCTATTAGCACAACGGTCATGGCAGAGCTGTGGAATTGGCCATATGTCCTCGAGTGTATGATACATAGGCTTAAATCATTTCCATTTCCTTGTATTTGAATATCTTCATATGAAAGCTACAAAAGTATTTTCTGTAAGTATATCTATGAGGATTTGTAACATTTAGTTTGCACTTTTCATAAATGGGTTTGAGTCAAAACGCTTGTCACAATTTAAGTTCTTTCAGAGGGCATTAAATGATGATATTCTTGGAGGAGTCTGCGCCTTGGAATGTTGTTTTAAAACATAGTGAAATACTAATTCTGTGGATCATCATCATATATTTTCATTTTATGTTATCTCTCTGCACAGGCCTTTCTCATTGAATTATCCTGTACCTTCGTCGCTAAATCAGCCTAACACCAACACAGATCCCTATATGTACTACGGCCTGAGGAATCCACTTGAACCTGATCCAACTCCAAGTGAGTAATTAACAATTATCATAATTTATTTTACCAATTGACTACTGGAACCCTGTAGTCCTTGCACAAAGTCTATGGGAGTTACAAAATTCAGTAGGCAATGGGTTAAATTGGCTTTTTACCTCCTATGAAGGGTTAGTCATCATCATCTTGTGACATCACATAACCATTTACCATCGTGTAGCACATGGAAGTGCCACGGTATTTACCACTGCCAGGGCCCTTCCGGTGCAAGGTTGTAACATTGTATTGCAGCTCAAAAGATAAGGCAAAGTCTTGCTGCCCGGCCCACGCTGCAGAGCTATCAGTGTATCCCCACTTCAGCATGGTTGTCTTGGAGTCAGCAGGAAGTGACTCAGTTTCATTGATTTGCGTGTGATGGTCCTCTAATTGGATCCCCTCAATATGTCATCATTCTGTTGATATGTTTCTTTCTAAGGGTGATGTGTTATGATGGCACTCCGTCCTTTTACTTCTTTATCCTTTTTGTATCAATAAATGATAAACAAATTGTGTACTTGTGTAGACTCCAACATCTCTTTGTCACAGAAACTATCCAGATACAGAACTACAATAGGAATAGTGGCTTATGTTTTCAAGACACATATTCTTGCTGTACAATACAGAGGATTTGTTATATGTTGACATACCTCTTGTCACAATAGACAGGAAGTACGATTGTTTTATTGTCACTTTGATGAAGGTGAAACTGACAATGTTTAAGTTAGTCATGAAGACGAATCAAATTCTGAGTCCCTTTTCCTCTTGCATGCATTGCTTTGCCAGTCCCAACTACTGTAGCCCAATGTTGCAGAGCTACCTGAAGTGATCTAAGCTTTGCTTACGTTTGGCTGGTACAGTGTATAAGGAGAATCATCTTTAAAGTGTCCTCAAAGTTAGGAAATAAATTTGCTGCAATGCATTGGACAAACGAAGACCATTATTGATTTGGAAAAATCTTATAGAAAGTGTGCTTTTATATTTGGTCATATTTGATGATCTAATATCTCTTTATTTTATTTCAACCCTACCTTTGTTCCATCTTTCAAATGCTAAGAAACAAGAGCAGGAAAGACGTGGATACAAGAAATGTCTAGGTCTCTTAGCAACGTCGGCGGTAAAACCATTTGATGATAATTTACAACGATCACATGATCGTCTGATTGATGAGATATGATAACCTAATCACATAATGAAATAATACTAATATAGCACAACCACTCTTTCAATTTGCAGATTTTGCTTTGTTGAATTTAGGTGTGAATCGTGGAAGCATTTGTTTTCTATCTTTTTTTTTCTACATGTATTTCTAACAAAGTTTGTTTTTCCAGTTAGTGTACTTACACCAAAACCTATCATACATGTAGAAGAAAGTTGTATTATTCTGTGTGCCATGTTCACAAAATTCTGAGGTCAACCTCTTTCTCCAGTAAAAGGACTTTCGTTTCCCACAGTTCCTTTATACAGTTACATGCATTTCTAACACAGGTTTTGACTATGTATAACAATAGGAATTCGTGTTATAGCAGCAGGTTCTGCGTAAATATCAATTGAATGATTTTTTGTGCTGGGTGGATAAATACAGGGTAATTAGATAATTCTTGCCTTATCCCAACATGGATAAACACTGATTGACAGTGCCTTACCGAGAAGCTGAGAAAAGAAATTCTCAGGCATTCTCGGATAGGAATCGAACCCACGATCTCCTGATGACTATAACAATAGAATTCAAGCCGAAGCACAACTTCCCTTTTACATGTTTACATTTCAAAAACTTCTTGTACTATAAAACTGTATTGTTACTTGTAGATATTGATTAACTAATATGACACATTGATCACGCATAGATGAGTCTGCAGTTATTGGAATTCAATCTACATTGGATGCCACCTGTGTGTTTCCTTTGGTCTATTATTTTGATAAATTGATTCCATAAAAAAAAATCCAGTACAAATTACATCAATCTCGTTGCAAAGTGTTCGCACTGAAAATATTTCAGTACAATCTCTGTGTTACATCTTGAATGACATACTTTACACGTAAGAATAATGTCTCTCATGCACCGTTTCCTACTTTACCATTTCTGCACATGACCATTCTGTTTTACGCTTCAACATACATGAACACTACATTGTACAAACATAGGATTAATGCAAGAACACATAGAAATTCAAATACCTGGTATGCACGAACATGCATTGTACTTTCTAAATTTATTTAATTTTATAACAGGGATTGCTAATGATGGTTTCCTGCAATAGTCTTTTCTTTGTACACGCTTTCTTGTGAAAGCACCTTTGAGGTGTGCATCACATGGGAACTAGTCATAGTAGCTTTTCTAACATAAACCATAATGTGATGGTGGGTGACAATGAACAAGAAAAAAACAGATCATGGGATGTGGTGATCATGATTGTGCCAGTATTTAATCATGCCAATTGAAGGAAGTGGCATAAATTACCAAATACATATACAGTCGGTGAACTCATTTGAAAGAAGAAGATAAAAGATCTCCAAGATTCCCTTGATATGATGAATAATTCATACAAATAAGAATTCATACCAAATGATAACAGGAGTGCTGTGATCTGTTTGAAAAACATTAACATGAGAGTGTTTGAACTTCAAGTCATTAAACAAAAACACTTTTCATTGAGCAGGTACTCTCACAGGAAAAAATGCAGATACCTTTTCAGGTAAATCTAACAAATTCTTAAGCACTTTTGTGTTAACTTTAGTAGAGATGTTTTATTTGTCTGATATGAACAATTGATAAAGATAAAATTAAATTTATACATATTAAGCACAATCATATTATTGGGTGCTTAGAATATAATATTTTCCGATATCTAAGAATTTTATCACGCAATTTTTGTTATTGCATTGAATTAAAGGAAATGAACAAGTAAATCAATCAGTGGTAATTAGAGTAAACTTTTTAATGAAGAAATTGATTATTGATTTTAATAACAAAATCTACATTCGAGATAAAGTCGTTTGGGATGTGAAACCCCATGAGTTCATTTACATATATATACTAGTACATTTCTCAATTTAAATGTTTAGAACAAAGATATTAGAATTGAAATTTGAAAATATAACTTATTTTTTTATAGACATTTGATAGAATAGAACAATTTTGATATTAACCTGAATTTTATATATATTTTTTTCACCACATGCTAATCAGTTTCATCAAAACCGAATAGGCTGGATGGTACGATCTTTATATTTTTCTTCAGATCTTTATATTACATTCCCTTTTTTTGTTAAGTTTCAATTATGCAATAAACCCTCAATCGTTGCCCATAAGAAACGGTAATTTACGGGGAAACAATAATAATGAAAGTTCAAAGGAGAAACATGGTTTAGTATTTTCACATACACTTATGTTGATTGTATACTTTCAAATTTTGTTTAGAAGAGGATCTACATGCAATTACAAAACACGGGGGTGGGGGTTTGTCGGAAACTTATTACTGTTTTTAGGATAAGTAGGTGAAATTATGTTGTAAAAGAAATGGAAACTTATATCATTATATCAATTAATACAGTCTGATCAAATTTAAAAACAAGGACTATTGAGATACACATTATACATCTACAGTATACAATTGATACATTATGAATGTTCGTTCTTTATTTTCATTTTTTAATACCCCTTTTCATTGAATTGCTCATGGACAGAATATGTTGGTAAGTTCGATTTACCCAGTAGGACGCTTTACTACATTGTACATTCTCTTGCCAGTAATAATTCACAAAACACGTTTTCCTCATTCAAGTTATTTATATTAACATGTACATTGCTTTTGGGTTGATTATTTTTTTCTTATTACATGCATTCTGATTGAAAATCCACAATGCATATACAGTTGAATTAAAGAATCATTAAATAACAAAATAATATAAAAAACATAAGAGACAACAAAAAGTGGTGTCTACTGAGCACCACAATTTCATGGATATGTTTTACAACAACTGTCTTTTGTGTGAAAATAAAAAAAGTACTTTTTATTTAGTAATCCATGAAGTTGTACATGCAGCATTGTTAAAATTTTGAAAATTTTCATTGTGGATTTAATTTCATAAATTTCCCAACTATGAATTTACTAAAGTTTTATGCCTATAGACTTTTGTACAAAAATCTTTCAAACTATGGAAATATCAACTAGCTAATGTGTTGAAAGGTCTATGCTAAAATGATGGCTCTTGCAATAATTTGTTGAAATGAATTTTGTTGAATAGTCTAGTGCATGAATTGTAAATATGATCATTATAAATATATACAATACAGCAAAGCAAAACAATTGAAGGCATTCATTCACACTTAGCAGAGATAACATCCATGTATTGTTCCCATGTTTTTACATGCAAATGCTCCTGTAGTGAACCAACCGCCTGCCTCACAGCTCACTAGAAACCAGGTCAATCCAGCTCAGGGTCAACCTCAGCTTAATATTAGAGGTATTAAAATGACGTTCATTTTAGTTTAGCAACCACTCATAAAATTTATTGAAAAACTGCACTTATAATGTGCCAACATTTTTTCCAGTCTTTTTTTTTTCCTAATCTATTTGATCTACTGGAGTTGGTATTTATTTATTTGTTTAGTGTTAGGATGATTAGAGCTACATGTTTATGTATAGAGGTTACATATCATTATAATTTATATGAAATGTCTGGCAAAGATGTAATTTGCCATACAGTTGTACCTGTAGGCTGTAGGCACTCAAGTATTAGAATGATAGGACAGACCAATATCTTATTACTCCGCATCCACGAATTAGGAGGAACATTTTGATAAGGCTTGTCCAGCTCTTTTCACACTATGCAAATTAAAAATACTCTTTAAACCTGTTTGACCGTGCAATATTTTTGAAGCACATTAATTGTCAAGATTGTTGCTGAACATTAATTTGAAAGAACATGCCTGTGTCATTAACAAATGATTACCAGCCCAAAATACTGTAACATCATGTTCCCCTTGATTTCAATCATTCTGTATCTGCATGATTTAATATTGATCATAAGGTCCTCGAGCAGCTCCTACTGATGGGGTACAGCAGAAGAGCAATCGTGTCCACGATCCTCCCTTTGCAAGTACATGTAAATACATGTACATGTACTTCATATTCTATCATGTTATTGGTATAGTTATATCATTAAAAATGGATTTATTTTTATGTTATTTGTACAGAGTGGCTCATTTCACCTATTTGGTGGTCTTTCATGAGGCCCTGTTTTGAAACAATAGATAACACCAACAAGAAATGATGTACTTTACAATACTACATGTACAAGCAGTATCCTTATCGGCTCGGTGATCATTCAATAAAAGAAATTGGCTTTTTAGACTTTTTAGATCTTCTCTTTATACTCAAAACATAGATCTGTCTATCCAAAAGAGTCATGCTACAGAAGATTTGTGTATTCAACTTACTTGTACTTGTACAACATACTGAAGTAGAGCAAAATAGGAAGAAATTTTGTAGATTTCACAAACATTTTCATACTTACATGTATATGTTCATGTAGAACATTGAAAGTTACAGATTGTCAGATAAAAAAACAATCATACATGTATGATTCTTAATTAATCTAGAAATCAATTCAATTAATGACAAACACTTTATTTATAATTTAGTCTTCTTTCATTGAAAGATTCATCTTGTTGTTTTATTTTTGATGACATCCCACACACTCATACAGCCCTAAAGAAACATAATCAAGTCGTAAAAACTGTATATTTATGATATCTTATTAGAAAACCTTTTAGAGATACCAACCATTCCGGAATATGCATGAGGGGTATTTCCAAAAGATTCCAAAGCTTTCATTACGCGTGATGGCTGAGAGCTTTTTTATTATTGTTATGTTTGCTCTCAATTTTGTTCAACTGTTGCATTATTCCCAAGTAATTTTTACTTCACACATCATCAGAAATGTCTGGAATCTCTGTGATTTTAACTCTTCTAATTATGACTGTTATTTTCAACATTCTCCTCAGCTTATGGTGCTTTTGGTAACCCTGGCTCAGCTGGTCAAAGGCCTTCTATTAGACTTGGTAAAACTGATGTTACATTCTTAGAAGTTGTGATCTAACCAAAAGCAGACCAGTACTTCATGTTTGAAAATTACACTCGAAAGTTTATTCCTAATATTTAGTGATGATAGAGACAAAATACTGATCAGTGACCCGTACATCATCAATACAATGATGCCTTTTTGTAGGCCAACTATGCATGAAGATCTTTCTCCCTTTGATTTGATCCATTGGAGTTCCTTTTCCTTTTGACGTCTATACTGAATGTTACATTGTATAATCTAACAATATACTTGTATCCCCATTGAGATTGTACATACACTTGATTGTATGGTCATGCAATGTATGCCGACCCTCATTTTAAACAACACCGGATGGTGTAATAAACTCTCACTGTAACAAGGGTATTTTACTTGTCCTTTTTCTTTGCATTCTTTTGACATGTTGCTGATATCACAACAGTTCAATATGAAGATGTACATGTAATTTCCCAGGTCCCAAGGAGGATCTAGTCATAGCAGGGTTCCACTGTATTCTCATCATATATTTGCATGTCAATGTGCATTCATACTAAGTTCAGTAAAAAAAATCTGTATTGCAATAGTTGTTTTGTTGCAAAATTCAAGTACATGTACTATAGTTTCTTTCTTTAAAATTCAACTATATTGTGGACTTGATTCTAACAGCTCAATATATTCATGTACGGTTTCATTCATTCATCATGTATTGGCTCAAATTCATTAAATTTCTTTCTTGTGTAGTCAACCAAAATCAGAATCCTGGGAGGTCAAACCAGGGCAATCCAGGTCAACAGGTCAGATTTGCGGACAGCCAGCCTACAGTCATTCCTAACACTGGTAAACATTTGATTAAACAATCATCTCCTTTTTCACAGGACAACTTAGTGTCAAAGTCAGACAGTTGTTCTTTTAAAAAGGATCTGTAAAAGATATGTTTTTTGTAACTTGGACCTCTACACTTTCATAAAGGCCTACAGTGTAACTGTCTTTTTCCTGATTTCATTATTATTTTCCATGTGATCTATAGGATAGAATTACAATGTCTCCATGCTTAGAAATTTTAGTGATAAGCACCCTTTACATGTCACAAATTATTATCAATATTATAATGCCATCACTTTGAGAAAAGTGCAGTTCACCTAAATACTGCCGAAACGTCACCTTAAGGTGACATTTTGCCTACTTAGGGTTAAAAGCTTGTAAAGAGGCAGAGTAGGGGAAAACAAATACATGTAAAATGAGTGATAAGTATTCTGTGCCTCTAGTATTCTAGATGTTTAGGGCAAAACTATGAGATTCTATCGCTCAATAAAAATTCAAATGATAGGGTTGCAAGAAACAAATTCAATCAATGTTTTCTAGAAGAGTTGAATTTACTTGTCAGTAATTAATTTAAAAATGTTTAATGATGATTGATTCTTCTGAACAGTTTGATGTAATATTCAGCTGGCTGTATGGACTAATACATCACAATGTTTACATGGCCTTTATTCTCAAAAACTTATTTTGGGGATTTATCTGTTTTTCTCCAACAGGTTTCAATCCGCGACAGCAAGGCGAAATACAGAACACTTTCCAGAGTAATTATTTTGTTTCTTTTCCCTAAATATTTGAAGAGTTTTAATCTAATGATTTCTTTGTTTTGCAGTGTTGTTAACTTCAAAGTTTTGATGCAAACGTGTAATTTCATTCTTTCAATTAATTCTTTCTTTATTGATAAAACGCATTAATTTTCATTTAGCTTCATTTAATGGAAAACCTTCCTTATTGTGTATAGACATACTTTTATAAATTTCTATTATTGGTATCAAATTTATTCTTGTACAGGTGTATAAACAATAAAATATCTCGCGAAATTGAAGAAATTCAAGAAATATCTAGTGTTGGCTCTGCAGTGATTTATTTTCTTTATTATTTATTAAGACTTTATTTGTTTTGTTTCATAATTTTTCAAGAAGTACCAATATTACATGTATTATAGTGATAGCACACATGGAATTTTTAGTATATTTATTTTAGAGTGAAATACATGACTGTTGAATACATGTTGTGTTTGATTTCAAACAGGGCTTGTCCAGGAATACAAGGTGAATCCATCAGCAGCTGCAGCATCATTTCAAGCCAGTAATTATCTCAACCATTCATATTCCATTAGAAAGCTTATTCAACCTCCTTAAAGGAAAATTGTATTCAATAAAGCATATAGAATCCTACCAGGGATGTGTTTGATAAAGGCATTCGTAAGAGTTTGGAGGAAGAAGTATGAACAACTCTACAGTACATGTAGGCACAACTGGTTTGTCTTTCATAAACTTACCGGGTACCTGTACGTCTATGCACGAGTCTACAAACAACTGGTGACCCTTTCCTGCAAGCATATCACTGAATCGCATTGAGAAAGTGTCACCAGCGGTTCATAGAGTTTTGTGTGCCTCGACAAACAGTTTTATCTCTAAGTAATTGATAAATACATTATTGAAAAATTATCTTGAAGTTTACCCAAGTGTGTAGATTTTCTTCACTTTTCTTCACACGGATACTCCATAATGTTCTAAAGATTCACTTTACCGTATCTACCTTGATTTTTTAAATTGAATAGATAAATATAAACATGTAAAATGATTTTATTAGCAACCAAGGGTTGAATAGGACATGATTTACACAATTAAAATAGATACAAAATAATATAGAGAATTATCAGACAGAATTTGTGTATATCGCAGTTGTTCAAGACAGCTGACATGAGACGTTATTCAATTGCCCAAAAAATAGATTAATGAACCTCTTACTTTTTTAACGGAAAAAGAGGAGATTTTATAGTATGAATCAAGTAAGAAAGAGGGAAAAACTTACCATAAATTTGCTCTAGTATGTTTGGTATATAATGTGCATATTTTGTAATGAGATTATTCTGTTTTGAATAATGATCACTAATATTTAGTAATATACTTTTATCCTGCCAGTCCCACCAACACAGCAAGACAACCTACTTCAGTTCCTGCAGGCCTACTCCTCATACCTCAAACATGATGCATCATCAAACATCAGTGAACCTCTGTTCGGACGTAATTCCCATCTGCTTTTTATTTGTTTTTGGTTTTGATTTCACTGTGTTCATTCTATTTGTGGATATGGTATGTGTCATAGATTGCTAGAGGTTAAAATTTATTTGGTTGATATTGTGAAAAGTACAGGATTTAGAGGCAAACTAATGCTGTTTGTTCTTTTTCTCTCTTTTGTAAAAGGTCTTAGTGTAATTATTTTTCTTTTGAGAGAGATTGTGTGTATTGCCAAAGAATGAGTGTATTTTGCATTCAATATCAATGACAGAATAATTTGAAGAGAGGCAAGCTCACATCCTCTCCAATATGAGCACAGTTTATCAAAACAGTCCTTTTTTCAACTTTCGTGTCTAATCTAGTCGCGTTAAAGAATGAAATAAGTAGATCAATTGTTGATTTGTTACCATTCATAATGTGTTGATGATCTTCTTTGAAAACAAATATTCATTATTCATAATGTCAATGAACAATGGTTTAAAAAATAGTATAGTCCTACAGCATTTGTATAAATATTAAATTCAGCTGCACTTTTCACCTCTATTCAGCTGCACTGAGCATATCATATTGAAGCACTAACTTGTACTCTCTTTTTGCAGTGATTTGCAGTCTACACCAGTGATTGCAGTTGCAGAATCAAATAGGAAGGACAGTTTCAACTTCTTCTTTTATTCCTTGTGGTTTTTATTTCAGTGCAAGCATTCAGGGACAGAGTAAAGGCAGATACGATACAGGACATGGCCTCAGCTTATGAAAGTAATTCTGATTTAAATTTCTCTCAATACGACCTCACTTTTCAAGCTAAGATGGTGATATTAAAAGGTGTTCTACACCATCAGGATAGATAATAAAGTAAAATGTACTTGCATTTGATTGTTTTTGTCAATAAAAAGTTTGCAAGGTACATGTAGATGGAGATACAGAGTATAAAAATCTGAGGGGTTATTTGGAAGTGAATCAATAGAGATAAAGAGAGAAAACTTATGTGAAATATGCTACATACATTTCTTGTGTGTAAAGTGTAAGAGAGGACAGTTGGATGAACAGAATTATGAACAACTCAACATGCTGTTCAGTTTAAGGGAAATCATGGTTGTAATCTATTAAAATGCGTAGATAATGTATATACTTTTATTGATAAACAAAATTAGATGTACATATACATGTACATGACGTGTATGATTAAACAATCAACAAAATTTGTTTCTATTCCTATTATTAAAATGTCGGATTTTATTTTTCCCTTCTGAAGAAATTCTTTCATTTCATTTTGAATGACTGCATAGTAACATGGTGACATGGGAGACTAACTCTTTGTTCTTTCTATCACTTTCTGTATTTGCTCTTTTGTGAATTTATCTTAAAGTTTTCAGAGAGTACCTTGGAAAGAACAAACAGCCGGATGCCAGATTGGGTATACTGTTTTCACATCTAACAAAGATAATTGAATTGATAATTTACTCACATTAATGTTTGTCACTAATTGTTGTTTTAGTTTTTAATTGATGTGTACCGGTAGGCCTACCTGAATGATATTTGATCTTCAGAAATAGATGTTGAAGTACATGTAGTATGCCATAATCTTTTGTTCCTTTTTAAGATTTAGATTTGTAGTTTGATCTGTTGGTGTGCCACATTGGTTTGAATTTAATATGTGTG
>BQKZ01008652.1:4731-17620 GCA_036244855.1 Temnopleurus reevesii
CTCAGGTGTTTACTTAACAGAAAAACTTACAAAATTTGATGTAATTAAAAATCACTGTTTTTCTCCAGTTTCAATAAAATGGATTTAACGTCTTTTGGTTGAAAGCTCTTCATATATTCTCTTCACATCTCTCTTCACATCTATATATATTCTCTTCACATCAATATAAGTGATCAATTGTCAAAATATAATCACATATACACTTCATCATCTATAAACATCTAAATTCTTCGACATATAAATGAAATATAAAAACATTTAAATATCAAAGTTCACGCTTAAGCAATGGCCATGTAAGATCCACATTCTACTGGCAACTCCTGTGAGATATCTATAAGGCTAATCTACACACAAGCATGTAAGTCAATGTTCCATGAATTGAAAACAATTAACGTTCTACCTGAGTAAAAAGAACCATACTTGTACATCTTTGTTATCAAATCAACAAACATGTATTGGTACAGTGGAAACTCAATATTACTACGATGAGGTGCTTGGGACCATCAAAATTACCGTGTTATAGCAGTAATCCCTTTATAGCAGAGTTTAAAAACAATAAGTTATTAAGAACTGGGACCAGATTTGTAACCTCTTTATATCAGATATTTCGTTACATCAGATCTCTTTATAACGAGTTTCCACTGTATTGAAGTAGTATGTACTGTAGATGTGCAACAGCATTTCAATAAGTTGTTCATTATATTTTCAATCATAAATCAGATTAAATTGAAAAGTATTCAATATACCACTAAAACATCAACTTTTAATATAAATTGATAGTCAAGAACTTAAAATTCTTGGACTTAGGAAAGCTTCTGTAAACCACTACTTTCCCGATTGGGCAAGTTAAAATTTAATTTACTTGCCCAAGAGCTACATTTTACTGCTTGGGCTTCTGGGTAAGTGGGTCTACAGGGCACTCACCGGGAAACAGACTCCAAACAATAAAAAGTGCTATGAAAGCTATTTGTATTTTGTATACTTCCTGTGTATTCACACATGAGAGCAACTCCCATAGAAACCTCTATAGTCATTAGAAAATGCAAATGTACGACTGAGCCAAAACATAGGAACTTCTTTGACTTCCATGATATTCATATACTGCATTCAAATTACATAGTACTATAACATACATTAAAATATGTCCAGCGTACCCCTAAAAATCCAATTCTAATCTCATTATACATTTGTTTCTTAAAAATTTGCCCCCAGACCCTTATAATTTATATATTTACTAATATTTACAAATCAGTCTCTTGTGAAGGATTGATTGATGATTAGGGTTTAATGATACTATCAACACGATGTGTCATCTCTTGTGAAGGAATACAGTATCTTAACATTAGTTTGTTGGTGAACTCAGTCTTACTTTGATGTCAGCCATTAAATCTATTTCAACTGTCACAAATCCAATATTTATATAAAAGAAAGCCTCTGAAAGACGGGAAGTTCATACTGTCAAACCTGCCCTTAGTGACCAACTGTCTTTCGTGACCCTCCTCTTCCTCCTTCCCTTATGTGCTGAGCGTTGTAGAGGACATGCCTGTTTAGTATAGTATGTGTCAACAGTCTTCTGCAGAAGCCCAGCTTATGAAGGAGTTGCAAATAAAATCAACTTTGCACCTTAAAATATACATATCCCTTACTGTTATCAAGAGAAAATCTCACATGATGATAACAAAAAAAGTCTCTCACTCTCACAGGCTAGTCATTTACAAATTTTTGTAAAAATGATTTCAACATCTAGTTTTACTTATTTTCACAGAAGATAAAAAAGCTCACAACTTGGCATTGCCGCATCAGAACTTGTAAAACCGAGGGGGTGTTGTTCAAAATCAACTGCAAAGCAACTGACTTTGCAAAATATAACGCACATTTTCATTCATGCACAGTATCTGCATTTAACAAGACATGCATGAAACAGAGATTTTGATTGGCACATTCCGATCAACTAAAACTTGCGATCAATTGCAACTCTTAAACAACACCCCCCTGAGTGATTTAGTAAAAAAAACTGAGGATATGTCAGGCAAGGTGTAAAGATACAGCAGTATCACATCTGTGATGGGCTTGTATATTTCTACAAGATAGGTCTCTGGAAGAAGAGGAGCATGGTCATATTTGCGGAGGTAAGGCTGCTCTGGTGGGCTTCCGGTGTTTCGAGGATGCAGGCCAGTTCCCAACCGCGTTGGCCCATCTCAACGAAGATTGGGTCCCAGTTCTTCCTCGACGCTGCCGTGCCACCAAACTGAGACTGGAGGGGGAGGATAAGAGAAAATAGAATTAAAATGCTTGTCACTCTGTTGAGCTTCGGGTGTCTCGAGAATGCCAGCCAGTTCCCAGTCCCATTGGCCAATCTACGAGGACTGGACCCCAGTTGATGCTGCAGTTCCACCAAACTGAGACTGTAGAGAGAGGAATAGAGAGAATGGGATTACCGGTAACCCTAAAAAGCCCAAGGGGGGGGGGCACAATGTGCCCACCCTATCACATAATCGTAAACAACTCCTATATGTACACCTTCGGTCCGATTATGCTCAAATTTGGTGACTTTTTCTGAAATTTGGTTGCGGACATTATGATACCATTTTTATTGTTATCCCATAGTTCATGTTGCCATGGCAACCATAAAACAAAAGGCATGTTTGTCCATTTTTCGAATAATTTCAGTTTTTCAGCTCCAAATCGGCCCAAAATGCTTGGAAATTTATGATATTTCAGTTGATTTTGCTCTCTCCAGTGCATCTCGAACAACAATCACAGTTTTTGACAATTTCTTTTGTTTTTCTTTGTTTTTAGTCACTTTTTCCATAAATATTAGATAAAATGAGTAAAATTACATTTTCGAGTTCAATGCAAATAAAAGAAGCTCTACAACTGTGCCAAATTTTAGCCCGATCCACCATATATATTTAAACTTCTCGAGGGGGGGGGGGCCACTATGTGCCTCCCCCCCCCCCCCTTGGGCCACAGAGACATCAAAATAACTTGGGCTTTTTATGGTTAATCTGATTATCGGTCTGAATAGCTTCTGGTGTGTTAAGGATGCAAACTAGCCAGTTCCCAACCACGTTGGCCCATCTCAACCAGGACTGGGTCCCAGTTCTTCCTCGAAGCAGCAGTTCCACCAAACTGAGACTGGAAAGGGAGGATAAGAGTGAAAGGGATTAAAATGCTTATAACTCTGGTATCGAGGATGCAGGACAGTTCCCAGCCTCGTTGGACCATCTTGACGAGAACTGGGTCCCAGTTCTTCCTCGACGCTGCAGTACCACCAAACTGGGAGTGGAGAGGGGGATCAAGCATGTTGCTCTGGTGCACTTCGGGTGTCTCGAGAATGCAAGCCAGTTCCCAGTCCCATTGACCAATCTACGAGGACTGGACCAGTTGATGCTGCAGTTCCACCAAACTGAGACTGTAGAGAGAGGAATAGAGAGAATGGGCAGCAGTGCCACCAAACTGAGACTGGAGAGGGAGGATAAGAGAAAATGGGATTAATGATTATGTGTATATTAATGATACAAAGATGCTTTTTTTTAACAGCGCAGTATCTACAGATATACAGGCTTTCCTGTGTAATACACGGGTCATGATGATGATGATCATCATCAAACATCATTAATAAGCTTGTTGCTCTGGTGCACTTCGGGTAGCTGGATGCAAGCTAGCTAGCTGCATTTTAGGCCCATCTCCACCAGGACTGTGCCTAGTTCTTCCTTGATGCATTAGTACCACTAAACTAGGACTGGAGAGGGGATAAGAGAGAATGGGATTAAAATGGTTGTCACTCTGGTGAGCTTCAGGTGTCTAGAAGATGCGAGGTAGCTCCTTCCCACACTGTGTCATCTTAAAGCCATAGACCAGATTTGGGAGGAGGGCGCTTCAGATTTTTAACTAGTTTGCGAGCTGCAGTAAAATTATTACCATAATGCAGTTTTTCAATAGTAAATTAGAGCATATTCATAGTTTGTTTGAATGAAATAGCCCTAGGAATGGCTTAATTACCGCAAAATAAAAAAAACATGCTGCGGTCGTACTTCTGCACAGAACATATGCTTCACGTACAAAATGAACGCGAACTCACACACCGCAGACAATACCACCGATCGCACTGCCCATTTCAGGCCGGCGCGCCCCCGTGCTAAAGCACTTAGCACACCGTAGGAACAATGGCTGATTGACCAGTTCGACGTAAAATACACAGAATACGAGAAAAAATGTACTCCTAATATCCTAGTACATAGATATATTTAGGCATGTAAAGCAACTTGTGAATACATCAGCTCGTTTAACATCACTTTCTGCATCCCGGTCATTACGAATCTATATCTTTAAGGAGAATAGGGTAACAGCTCTTTCTGAATGCTGCAGTACCATCAAACTGAGACTATAGGGGGTGGATAAGAGAGAATGTGATTAATTCTCTTGTAGCTTTAGTGATCTACTGGTGCCTCAATGATGAAAAAAAAATATTTTTCTCTCTGGTAAGCTTTGGATATGTCCAGAAAGCGGGCCAGTTCCAAGCCTTATTGGCCCTTTTCAACAAAGACAAGATAATCAGTTCAACCTTGATGTAGCAGAGCCACCAAACTGAAACTAGAGGCAAAGAGGAAATAAGGGAATTAATGTACCATATTTATTTTCATAATAAACAGGGAAGTTATTATCAACTATTTACAATGATGTTTGAAATGTTGATCACCATTATCACTGTCATTAATCTCTTACGATTGAAAATTTCCCATGATATAAACATCAAGCTCACCTTTATTTTGTGCGAATATGTTACGATGGTGCCTTGGAACCGGGGTGTTGGATCCTGGAAACGTGCAGCCTCTTTCTCAAAGAACCACATGGAATTCATGGAAATCTGTCCAGATGTGAATCCAGTAGCTGCAAATCAGGACAAAATGAACAACAATTAGGAGTTTCACAAACTAATACAAATGAGTTTAGGAACAACTATAAGAACAACTTGAATAAGTTCTTGAGTGGAATATTTGATAACCCAACGAGTATTCATCAAGAAGAACTGATACCAGTTGTTCTTAAAGTCCTCCTTAACTTGGTGAAACATCACCTAGGATTATTGAACTTTTAAGCATAAAAGTAGAGCATTTTGGTACCAAGGATTTTAACTTTTTTTGTTCATCTCACTCTACGCGTAAGCTATGTAGCTTACTATTTGGCTCTAGGATCAGTCACTGGTTGAATTTTTAACATCAGTATTAAACAAAAACAAAGATATCTAGTGATTTATATATAAAATCTGATAAAAGTTACAAATAGGTATTTATGTCAGAAGTTCAAAAATATCTGTCTTAAAAATTCAAAGGTTCACCATAAAATGATTAGCTTGGGGAGTTAGCGTAAAAGATATTTCTTTAATTTAGATTTGACGGTATTTAAGGATGGAGAGTTCCTGATGTGCATTGGCAGGCGATTCCAAAGTTTAAGAGCTGCTACGGCAATGAAATGAAATTAAGTTAAATGCACAATCCCTCATAGAAAGTTTGGTTTTTAGGTTGGCATGTCTAGGATTTGTGTGACGTTGAAACTGCACAGGCTATGACTATGTGTCTGCACTTTGAATCAAAGATATTCTGTGAATTAGTAAGGGGCCTACCCAATAAGGATTTGAATACAGTAAGCAAAATTTTGACTGAAATTCTTTGCTGGATTTGTAATCAATGGAGATTTCTTAAAAGTGCAGGAAGTGATTTTGGGTTGATGGTAGACGAGTCTTGCACAGGCATTCTGATCTTTTTGAAATCTTGCTATCAGCCGGGCATTCTAAACAATAATCCATTGCAATAATCCATTATGCTAGTGACAAGGGCGTGAAGAAGTTTCATGCTTTCATCATCAAACAAGTTATGCACTTTCCTCATCAAAAGGGATGTTGCTCAAAATCAACTGCAAATCTATTGCAACTTTGCCAATTGTAACACGTGTTTTCATTCGCGCACAGTATGCGCATTTAATAAAACGCGCGTGAAACAACGATTGTGATTGGCCTGTTCCGATCAACTGCAACTTGCGATCAATTGCAACTTTTGAGCAACACCCCAAAAGTCTATTTTCTTACCTCTTTGGATCTGAGACGAGTCCAGATTTATCTCGACCAGCTTCCAGCCCTGGTTGAGGAAGGCTCCAAACTGAGCTGTGAGGTCTGTGAGACACTGGAACCGAGGCATGCCGAACCCAGCCTGGACGCCGTACGTGATTGGTACGTGTATGCCGTGGTAAACGTATGCGGTGGGATTAGGGTGCTGAGGCACGTGGAATAGCAGATCTACTCCAATTGCTGCAAATTGGGCATTGAAGATAAGGTTGTGAGTTGAAAACTTCAAAGATTACTTAATCACTAAACAATTTGGTTTGTTATTTACTCCTGATTGATTAGTTAAAAAAAAAATAATAATTTGCATTTAGAAAGTGCCTTTTCGTGAGATTCAAAGCGCATTTTAAGAAAGGTAGAAAATACGGAACAGGCCAACAAATGCATACATGTATAGAATTAACAGAATGCAAATACATAGATTATAAACAAGCAAATTAACATCAATGGAGAATATAATATAATTACAAGAAAAGGTGTGTTTTGAAACACTTCTTAAATGAAAAAATTAGTTTAAAAAAAATAATTTCCTAGTATTATGTAAAAAACAAGATGTATAGTTCCTCATTCTTATTGCTTATTGCTTATTTTTAGATGCTGTTTTAGCTTTTTCACTTCCTTCAAAGTTTTATTTTCTTAATAAATTGTGTGAACTGTTCAAATAAAATAAGGACAATCATTTTCAGATCGCCTGATGCTAGTTTTGCAAAATACCATTCGAGGGCATCCAAATTTTTAAAAACTTTTATCAAGCCTAAATGTCCATTGAAAAAGTATCAATTAAAGAGGACACCACTGCAGAATCCTGCTGGATCTTGGAAGAATCTTCTCATGCCATCTTTCCAGAGAAATTCTTCTCTCTCTCTTCTACATTTAATTTTACAAAAATGATTGCAAGAGATAATGCATGAGGGTCATCCGAGGGCTACAAATTTTTTTCAAAATTTTACTGGTATTATAGTTGACAGTCTACCTGTGCGCTTTAAAACACCCGCATGAAGTGCCATATTAATGTCATTATCATCCTCATTATGAAATTGATTTTGTATTCATCAATTTGGTAAAAGCCCTAGTCAGTTCTTACTTCCTGCATGACCACGTAGTCCAGCCGAAAACCCAGCTGTCTTCTGCATCCCTGTAGCCTCAATACAGATGAGTCTAGCCCCTTTCTGAGTCATGTCCATGATCTGTGTAAAAATCAAATTGAATCAAATCAGGTGGGTGTTTCATCAAGATTTGTCGCAGCGACAAGGAGTCATTTTCCGACAGTTCCCATAGCAACTGTCAGTGATAGTGCTTTTCATCCAATCACAATCAAGGAATCTGTCAGCGCTGACTTATTGTCTCTACGACAAATGTTGATGAAACACCTCCCTGGTTTAGATTGTATTCAATAATGTTCAAAGGGTTCAAAGGAGAACTCACCCCTGGAATTACGATGTGGCCAGTGAATGAAGAAAAATTATATGAACAAAATTGTGAACATTTGAACAAAATTGGATATACAGCAATATCATGATCTCTGCGGTTGGTGGGAATCTGTCAGATTGACCACTTTGACGGACAACTCTTTGTTCAATCTGTGTACCAAATTTCAAACTTTTTTCTTTTTTGAGAAAAGTACACAAAATTTTAATTTTATGCTTGAGCATAGCATGTGTGTGTACCAATTCTTCATGTACATTGTATTTTTGAAAGAATCATGTCAAAACATTATTTAGATGGTTACAACAACATACAAGTTCTAAATTTCTTCATTATGCAAATTAGTGTAAATTTAGCTGTGTAAATTTAGCTCTGAGAAAAAAAATCAATTATGGTAGGGGGCTCCTCCTCTCCGCCAGGTCCCTCATCTGCGCTTCATTGACATACGCGATGTAACTCGCGCGCTCGGTGAAATCAAGACTTTTTCTTGAAAATCTCCAACTGTGTGTAAAGTGAATGGGATGCAGAGAAGGGACCCAAATATTTTGAACGGCAAAAATGAGAGGGGTGTATATTTCATCTAAAATGACATTGTTCCTGGTCAGATTCTGCTGAGATAATTCTCACACATAATCTTTAGGATATCTGTGATAATATCAGATTAAAATTGAATTGGATATTCATTGACTTCATGCTTTTTTCAAGCTGAAAGTTTAGGTGCACAGACGTGGGACCTTCCATCATACCTTTGTCATAACATCAGTCGTATTGGCTGTCTGACCATTGGTTGACCAGCTGGTGAAGGAGTAGAAAACCTGTAGGTCGATGAAACTCTTCACAATCTGTAGGTTCCATCTCTCATGAGAGGGCGGTCTGCAGGGATGATGAAAAACCATAAAACTAGTAATTGTAAAAGCCAATATAATAGCGTAAATAAATGTTGGCAATTTCATTGAATTTCAGACCGTTTCACACGTCAGTTAGATGTTATTTTCACATTTTGTATGATTATGGTACACAAGTCTATGGTCATTCTAATTACCAAAAATTGTAGCAAATTCATGGTTGCGAAATTCATGAAAATAACATCTAAACGAAAATTTCAGCTTATACAGTATTTCATGATATCAGTAGGATTAGCCATTGGTCGACCAGTTTGTGACAGAGTAAAACACCTATAGGTCGATGAAACTCTTCACAATCTGTAGGTTCCATCTCTCATGAGAGGGCAGTCTGCAGGGATGATGAAAAACCATAAAACTAGTAATTGTAAAAGCCAATAATAATAGCGTAAATAAATGTTGGCAATTTCACTGAATTTCAGACCTTGTCACATTATTTCATATCAGTAAGATTAGCCATTGGTCGACCAGTTTGTGAAAGAGTAGAACACCTGGAGGTCGATGAAACTCTTGGCAATCTGTAGGTTGCATCTCTCATGAGAGGGCGGTCTGCAGGGGTGATAATAATTAAAAACACTAACAATTATTACAGAACTTTTCCTGATACGTTCTCAATCATATCATCTGGGTTCAGTCAGTGCGGCACAATATGGAGGAAGTTTCACTGAAGAAAATTGACGTCATGGGTGAGATTTGAACCACTGGACCTTTGGTTTAAAGGCTGGCTTCTGATTTGAAAAAGTAGATTGTTCCAAAGAGTTCATACAGTGAAGGCAATGCCTTATGCATGGATGAATCTAGGATTTTTCAAAGAGGGTGGGGGGGGGGGAGAAATGCGATTCCTACCCATCAATGACCTACATGTACTTGGGACAAATTAAAAAAAACAAAAACAAACTGCCACAAAGTCTTGTCTTCACTTCCAACTAGTGCTGCATAATATTACACTTTCAACTGTTTGATTATCATCAGCATATATATCAAACTACAGTTGATGACCAACAAACTACAGTTAATCAAAATGTTTAACATTCCTAATTCAAATTAGTAAGAATGTTATAACCAAACAATTAATACATACACTCAGATTTCTCTCATTAGCACTACTGAATAGCCAGGCTGAACCATCTGACTTGGGATCTGACGCCTGATATGGATTGAAACTGAATCATCTTTTAAGTTGTAACCATATTGGTAGGGCTAAACACCATCGCTCAAGCTTCTGATCAAAGTGTCAAATATCCCTCCTTCAAATTACTAAGAACATAACCCAAAACAAAAATACATACACTTCAAGTTCTCTTGTGAGTACTGCTTGGAATTGCATGGCTTGACTGAACCATCCGGATTGGGATCCGACGCCTGGAATGATTTGAAACCGAATCATCTTGGAGCCATGTTGGTAGGGCTAAAAATACACAACCAAAAAGAAAAATACTTCCCCCAAGTTCTCTCGTGAGCACTGCTTGGATCGGCACAGCCTGGCTAAACCATGGTACTTGGGATCTGATGCCTGGAGTGGTTTGAAACGAATCTCAAAGCCATGTTGGTAGGGCTACACATTATCACTCAAAACACTTATCAAAATGATTAATATCCCTCCTTCAAATTACTAAGAACACAACCAAAAACATAAAAGACTTACACCCCAAGTTCTCTTGTGAGTACCGCTGGGAATGGCAAGGCTTGGCTGAACCATCTGGATTGGGATCTGATGCCTGGAATGATTTGAAACCGAATCATCTTGAAGCCATGTTGGTAGGGCTAAACACCATCACTCAAACTACTGATCAAAATATATCCCTCCTTAAAGTTATTAAGAACACAACCAAAACATTAATACGTACACTCCGTACTCTCTCGTGAGCACTGCTTGGAATGGTACGGCTTGACTGAACCACCCGGATTGGGATCTGACGCTTCTTGTAGCTCCTTGTAGCCATGTTAGTAGGGCTAAACACCTTTAATAAAACTACGGATAAAAATATATCCCTCCTTTAAATTAAAAAGTACACAACCAAAAACATAGAATACCTACACTCCGAGTTCTCTTGTGAGTACCGCTTGGAACGGCACAGCCTGGCTCATCCACCCGGATTGGGATCTGACGCCTGGAATGATTTGAAACTGAATCATCTTGTACCCATGTTGGTAGGGCTGGACAAGCGTTGGGTAGTAAGCATCAATGTTTGTTGTTACCATTGATCCAGAGAAAAATCCAGCTGCAAAGAGAAAATGATCGATGTCGATTTAAAAAAAGGCTCAGGGGTGAACAGCTTTATTTGTAATTATGCCACACCATACACCTTGAAAAAATTCCATTCATTGCCATCCAATATTATATAATTATTTTCTTTCAAGTTCCGATGAGTCAGAAGTCGATAGTTAGCAAATTGGTACATTCATGATGAATTTTAATTACCTAGATTTTGCAGCCCATAACTAAATGACAAAATTGTAAAATTATGATTCTAAAAGGTCTGATTCTCTGGCAGGTTACTGGTAGTTATTGGAGGGAATGATACTAGATTCAGGGTTTGGAGGTAGGCCTACATGTAAGAGGGGGAATGGGTAAAAAATTTTAAAAAAAATTCGATTCCACACAGATAGCTCAGAATTATCGACAAAAGGGATTTTATGCAAAACTTAGTATTCAAAATCTCAGCAATTTAGAGTTTCCAAACCTTTTGAAGCAAAAGGCACATTGGTCTTGCGTTACTTCTCTTGCAATTATTGGGGCATGACTGGAAACCTATGGCAAATTTTTAAGCCATGAAATGAAAGAAAGGAAGAAATATGTGCCTTTACATACGGTTGTTCGAATGAGAGCGTATGATAGTATAATTCTAGTGCACACCCGTGAGAATGTATTGGGATGGCACCCTATGCCACCTCTCAGATCTGCCTGTGAACGAACAATAAATTGAGTCAGGACCACCAACTCACCCTGGACATCCATATTGGCTGTGACATTGATCATGATGTACTCCAACTTGGGCCCTTTATAGGGGACCGTGTCCACCGGTAGAGGGGTGTGAGTGCCTGACTCGACCACACCCTGGGGCGTCTGCATGGTTGTGGTACAAATGGGGCCGCCTTGGGCACCTGGCGCTAAGCTTGGTTGGTTACCCATTTTGGAGTAAACTATCTCTGCTAACTTCAAGGTTTGAAAATCCTGTATGGAAATTAAAATATTGAAATAGAAATAGATTAATTTAGTAAATAATAACAACAAGTAAACAATAACAACAAATACAATACTGAATAACACTTACAATAGTGAATGTGATAATAATAATAATAATAATAATTCATTTTTATTTTTACACTGTTACAAAAATTGACTAAATGTAAAATCTAACATTACAATATATCAAGGGACCATTTAACATCACTCAAGAGAAAATACACAAACAGTTCTGAGAAAATAGAACTTTTCAGTGAGAGACTAGTAGTATTTTGTAGTATTTTCAGTAATTTTTGTTGATGAGGGTTGAAAATAAATCGAACTAGAACTTCTAGTCAGTCTAGTACAAAGTCAATATGTTCTACTTCTAGTAGAAGTAGAACATATTGTCGCATAGAGCAATATTGTACATGCATGTACATGCTGAACAAAGCAAGCAGGGCAGTTATGTTCTCAAAACACACAGGTCTATTTCCACAATTTCACAGTACAGACATGGATATATCAGCTGATATATCCGTGGTAAAGACAAGGAGACTCTCCTAGCGGTTATTACACACAGCCGCATATTCCACACAGTTTACAATACAGGCTCAGTCAAAACATTGTCAAAACTCAAATGGGAGTATTTTCTCACCGTATATACCGTCTTTAGCACCCGACAGTCAAATCCAAGTTTACAAGGTATTCGCTATGATTCCTTAAAAAAATGAAGATGGATAACTTTGAACGTGCAAACCACGAATTTCATAATGTTTATAAATAACTCTTTCCCACTGAGCTGTCTTCCCACAGATCGTAAAATGTCAACATAAGGCATACGCTCTGGCTCCACCCATTTTCCAAGATACATATGTGAATTTACACGAAAATCGATTGCACGTGGAGATCAATTAGGCGAACGGAGCTGTCATCGACAGGCTACGGCCAGCACTGGGGAGTTCTGCGTTGTGTTAGACTACTGCGAATGCGAACAGCATACGTGGCGATTCGTTCACAAAAACGTGCGGAGCATTTTGGACTCGGCATTCTCTGTCGCTCAAACCTGCTATTTACAGGGAAAATGGCAGACAATGGAGCATCAATTTTGATGGTTATTGTTGCTGCTGTTGCAATACGATGGGCAGTGTCGTTGAATCCCTATTCAGGTATATTTCTTTGCTTTGTTTCAGAATTTAAAAAATGTTTTCACTCAACTTACACAGATTTATACACGTGGGAATGTATAATTATCAAAGTTTTAGAGTAGGGACG
>BQKZ01008653.1:0-14564 GCA_036244855.1 Temnopleurus reevesii
TTTATTGGCATTTACAAAAAAAATTACGGAGGCACTATAAGTGGACATATGTCGAGCGTTTCTCCGTAACAACTGCCGTCCTTTTTCATAATTCAAAATATTTTTTTTTTATTTTGGTGCTTTATCTTGTTTGATGTTCTTTTTAGCGTCACTTTAGGGCCGAAGTAATTATTCGCGATATCCGCGAACGGACGAAAACAAAAATATCATCTTTTGATTAATCCTATATAACAAACATAATAGCCATTCCCATGTGATAAAAGCTTTGCCGGACTTGTAATGAACATACATGTGTTACATCCCAGGGATGCATGGATATGCTTCGAATATAATTAATTTAGAACAATCATTTTGCCTTTATCCGTATCAGGGCTCAAACAACTCAAGGAGTCCTGTCCTAGATGAGAACTTTCCCTGTGGGGGATTCCCCAAGAACTATTTACGTCATATCCCCGAGATGTTACGATTTCATTCGTCACAGTCACAGTCGACCGAAAGTAAAGGTCAACCAATGTCAACACGTCAACACGCCAGATAAGTTATAGCAGCTACGCAAAAAGAACATATCGAGTGCACTTCCAGTCGACTGTGGTTGTGACTGAGACGATTCATATCGAATATTCCATAGCAATTCAGGTAGGCAAGTTGTTCTCTTGACGAGTCTGGTTCGAATTTTTACGAGCCTGAGTAGTAGTCGTCATAAGGCAATGTCTATCATCTAATAGATATCATTATATCCTTGTATCATTGTATCCATTGTGATTGGTCAAGAAGCAGTCATGTGATTAAAAATATTTTCACCATGAAAGAACTTGGATATTGTGTGACGTCATTTGTGCCATAACTCGAAATATTTTCGGATGTGTCAATATTCTGACGTCATCTTTTACGATAGCTGGATATTCAGCTATCGATACCGCGATATCGAGATCAAAGGTCGTCGAAACATAATTAACAAGAATGGCTGCGCCTAGTGGAGAAATCAACGTCGATGAACCCAGATTTAATCTCGCAAAATGATGATGATTTGGAGGAATTTATTTCATCAACAGCTTTTTTTTTTTTTTTGGTTTACATGTGTAGGATATAAATCAAATATACATGTACATGCACATTTTCGAAGTACTATTTAAAATTATGGATTCTTCGGTGACTGGCATAGTGACTATTTTCTTCGGGACTGCGCCCCTCAGAAAATAGTGCTATGCCAGTCACCTATGCCAGTCACCTCATAATCCATAATTTCAACTAGAACCTCTCGGTGCCTGGTATATTTGATTATTACATGATTTATACTTTTTATTTCTCAGGTATCAGCATATCAAAGATGACATCGAATCCTCAAAGAGCAAATACGTTTTCATCAAAGAAATGGCCTCCAGGTTTGGTGATGTTTCTGAATACATTCCCGGTGGTTTGAAGCATGCGTTCCTCACACGGGAACCTACAAGAGTCTACGCTTCCTTCAGGAAAAGCATTGCGGATGCAAAGTTTTACAATCTTACCGACTACGGCGAAGGGTATGACATTGTCCGGGACGATCCGGCGGGGTTCGCCCCGATGACCTGGTACGAGCAGCAGCACCGGCTCTGGAAATACGTCCAGGAGAATATAGATCCCAACCCTGTCATCATCGATGCTTTCGATCTCGTCTCCGATCCGAAGAGGACCTTGAGAGGTTTATGCGATGCCGTCGGGTTCCCATACAGCGATAGCCTTCTGGAATGGTCCCCTAGTCGCGGCGACTTCCCGCCGAACTTCGTGACGGCAGGCGACGATCTATTCAAGACGATGACGGAGTTCTACTCAAGAGCTTTCGCCAGCAAGCAGTTCGTGGTGCAATCGGAGTCTGACCCGTTACCACGAAATCAGCTTACACGTGACGTCATCAAATGCGTAGACTATTCCATGCCATTCTACCAAGAACTGCATGCAAATCGAATGCAGATTAATTGATTAAGAATATCAAATTTCGCCAGCACGCACATTGTGCCATCTGAGTCCGAGCTTTACCACGTGATCAATTCATGACGTACGTCTTCATTAACTTTTTACATGCATTTAACATAGGCTATGACTAATATATACCTCAATAACACTTACCTATCTAATTCAATTATTAATTACATTTTTGTATGTATGTTTGCGTGCATCTATTGGCGTTCTATCCGAAGCAATGACATGGAGATTTCGAAATTCTACTTTTTTCTTGTCAATTTTATACCAAAAACTCATAGTGGCGTTAGATAAATATATAAACAGAAATAAACAGTGGCATTAATTTACAATCACAAAACAACCAACGCCGATGTCGGGTGAGTAAACTCGGCAATGACGCACCTCGTAGTCTGATTGGCAGGGCCTTCAAAGAATTGCCAAACCAGTACGTGGTTTTGAAGGGAAAAGTTTTAAACATTTCGAATTCGGAGCTGTCTCAAATATCATGTGTATGAATTAGCTTTGGGGAGGTGGCACTTCAGACAGTTCAATCACAGTACTTGGTGAGCTGCAGTAACTTTGCGCATAATAACTATTGAGTATGTTCATAGCTTTCTTGAATAAAGACATGCAATGCATTGTCGTTATTGTTGTTGTTGTTGTTGTTCTTCTTCTTCTTGTTCTCGTTCTTGTTCTTCTTTTTCTTTTTAATTATTTTGGCATCACACCGCCTCACACGCAAAATTAATGGAAATCCAAATCATTCGCATTTAAGAAACGGAACGCCGTTCGTTTAGCCCCGAAGCAGCATGGCATCTTCACCGCTGGCAGTCTTATGAGTGACGGCTGGTTGGCATTTGGTTGCGATATCCGATATATTATGAAATATGCCATAATTCATGCAAGATACTTTACACATGAAACTTCTGAATTATTCAGTTTGTATCGCATTTATTTCTTCACCCTGCCAATTATAGATGGATTTAGCCCATTGATATTTGAGTCGATGGATTATCAAATCACACTCTGTTGTTCTTTAAAAAGACTCTCCGTAGAAACTGGTGAAAAGCTTTAAAGCACAATGTTCTTGCTTCTTTATTGGTGAGAATGTAAATAATGGGCTGAACCCAAGTATTAATTCCCGATGAAATGTGAATGAGGCTAACAAACGTCGAGTTCATTTTGATGACAAAAGAGAGAACGTATGGAGTCCAAACAACATAGAACGAGCCGGTTAAAAGTAAAATGGTGACAAATCCTTTAAAACCCTTCTTTTGTCGATGATTACGGTTCATACGGTGATCATTCTCAAAGTCAGTCACCGGTGGCTGAGCATTTCCACGACATTCGGTATCCGTTTGAATTGCGTTCATTCCTTGCGAGCTTTCGGAAATGGCGTCAACCATTCTCAGCTTACGCGCAATGAATAGTAAACGCGCATACACAATCGTTATGAACGCCATTGTTACGCATACAGGAAATACTTGCAGGAACGTGTGTGCAATCGACGACCAATGAGAGTTCACCTGTGCATTTTGTTCAACACAACGTTCAGTGAGGATTATTATTAACGGTGACTGAGGAATAGGCAAATACATCGCACAGACGATGAAGTTTGACGTCAGCACGCCTCCAAGTACGATGTAAAAGCGCGAACGTGTTACAATCGTGTAATATCGTAGTGGCAACGTGACGAGGAGATACAAATTAAAACTGATCCCACAAAGACAGGATATTTTCCACATTATCAAATAATTGTACGCGAAAGCAAACGTCATGCTGATAACAAAACAAAGATACGAATTTTCTTTTGCGTCGTACCATAGCAATGTCCAAGCGCTCCAAAAGATTCCCAATAGCATATCGGATATCATAAGAGCTTGATAAAGAATATTCATGTAATCCTGGAGTTCTCGTTGCTTTCGGATTATGAACAAGACCGTAAGATTAATCACAAGACAGAAAATAATGTTCAGGATATTTAAAGCTTTTTGCGTTTGATCCAGACGATCAAACTGAACAGAATCAGTCACGTTATTTAGTTCTGCAACCATTTTCATCTTTTTTTTCTGTTCGGCGCTCAAATTATGACTGGATATTGTATTTTATCTTAAGAACAACGTGAGGCGGTGTTTGAAGGCTGATGCAACCTGACAATAAACTTTCCTCTTTTTGAAAGAAAATAAATATAGGAACAGAAGCGGGTTTGACGAATCCAAATTGAACTTTCCTCTTTTGAAGAATAAAAATAGGAACAGAAGCGGGTTTGACGAATCCAAACTATTAAACTTAAAGACTGCTGCAACCTGGAAATGAACTTTCCTCTTTTTGAAGAAAAAATATAAAAAACGAAAGCGGGTTTGACGAATCCAAATGCTTCAACCAGGAATTAATCTTTTCCCTTTTTGAAGAAAAACATATAGGAACAGAAGCGGGTTTCACGAATTCAAATCATTAAACGTAGGCAGATTTAAAGACTTTGCATCTAAACATGACACTGCTCCTTTAATATTACTCCTTTGTCATGTCTAAGCTATTCATCTCTTCGATTAATGTCGTTGCATGTATCCTTGTATCACGAAATTACATTTTCCAATCGATATTGAACAGTCACATTGATATCAAACTGTCTGGAGAAGTGTAATGTTTTGAGAAGAACTGACTTTCGATCAATGAAATTAAGACGAGACCGCTTTCCGATACTCTGAAGAAAATATGTACTAGCTGAAGGTGAAGTGAAAACAATTCTCTATACAGATTCAAGCGAGAAAAACGTAATTTATTAAGATTGTCCTGCATTAGATTAGATTAGATTAGAAAAATTGGAAATAGTAATTCTACATTTATGAATTAGATTAACATTTTAAAATCAGATTAGATGGATTTTTAGTGACAATATCCCACGAAGATTTGTTTTAAATCCAAGCTGTCGATTAGAAATCACACTGATCCAAGTTCCGATTAAAAATCCTCTCAAATTTGACCAATCTAACTCGATCTAAAAATCTTGACAGAGTTCATGGAATGAAAATTTGTATCGGTATTATTTTCATAACTTTCCTCAAGGACAATCGAAATAGATTCGTTTTAATCGCTCGAGTTTAGAGAATAACCTTCTATACCTCGTCGGAACTATACTGACAGCGGATGAATACCTAGATTTTTTTAATGCTTCATTTTAAAAAGCATGCAAGCACTGCCAATCCCCTCCAGGAAATAGGCAAAATAGACAGTTTAAAAAAGAATGTGTCAGGATTACAGCTAAAAAGGAAGGGAGAAGGGAAATAAGTGGAAAGAGATGAAATACTGTTTAATTGTGGTATCACGAATATGTGTCAAAAACCGAGGTTATGAATCTTTGTATAATACACTTTGAGTGACAGTATAATTCCTATTTAATCCCACTGAATAGTAATCACACGCCCCAGAAAACGAATGCAATGTAACATCCATTATCTCGCATGAGGCACGGACGTTGCACGATGGAATTATTGTGGCATCTTTTATTTTGAGAGTTGTTGGGAGAGAAAAATTGCATTTATCGAGAGAGAGGGTGAGAGAGAGAGAGAAAGGGAGAGAGAGAGAAGGCATAGCGCACGAACCCAGAAGCCAGAAACAACAGCGAATTCTAAAGCCCCAGTCACATAGAAGCCCGGAATCAACACGATTCAACACGATTCAATACGACTCTTTGTTAAGTCCCAGTCATATCGGGCTTCGGAAGCAACCCGATTCAGCACGACTCTTTTTTGTTTGCAGGCAGCTAACTATGAACTAAACAAAGAGTCGTGTTGAGTCGTGTTACTTCCGGGCTTCTATGAGCTCTAAAGCCTCAGTCACATAGAAGCCCGGAATCAATACGATTCATCACGACTCTTTGTTAAGTCCCAGTCATATCAGGCTTTGGAAGCAACCCGATTCAGCACGACTCTTTATTCACTTCACAGGTAGACACGATTCAAGATGACTTTTTGTTTGCAGGCAGCTAACTATGAACTAAACAAAGAGTCGTGTTGAGTCGTGTTACTTCCGGGCTTCTATGAGCTCTAAAGCCCCAGTCACATAGAAACCCGGAATCAACACGATTCAACACGATTCAATACGACTCTTTGTTAAGTCCCAGTCATATCGGGCTTCGGAAGCAACCCGATTCAGCACGACTCTTTATTCACTTCACAGATAGACACGATTCAACATGACTTTTTGTTTGCAGGCAGCTAACTATGAACTAAACAAAGAGTCGTGTTGAATCGTGTTGCTTCCGAGCTTCTCTGTGACCGGGGCCTTAATCTGTACATTGCCTGCTGGAACTGGGTTGTCCTTGCACAAACTCTATACGGGAATTACAGAATTCAGTTGTCCATGGGTCAAGTTCACAGTTTACTGCCCCTGAACATAGAGTCTTGTTAAATCGTGTTGCTTCCGGAATCCTATATGACTAGGGCATTAGATATAAACCTCTTTGAGAGACACTCATGCACACGCACACATGAGATGGGGAGATAATAATCAAGAAACTATTCTTCGATTTGATTTTCTATTTCCAATTAAGAAATTGAAATGACCAATCTCGATCAATATTCCATTCTTAAATCCAAGATTGAAAGTCAATTTCAATTTCAATTTCCGACATTAGAATGGAATTTTTCATTTCATCCATGCGAAATGAGAATAGTGAAAATGGGTTTGATTTTGTCATTTTTCTTTACCTCGGCTGTCCAAGTGGATCAACATTCCACCTTTTTTCAGTACTTCAATATTTCTGTCTTTATCTATAATGTCGGGTATTGAAGTGACAACGTTCAATATTCTACTCTGTTAAATCAGGGAGGTGATAGGAAAGGAGTGGAATCTCTTCCAATGTTATGTAAATGTACAAGCAATCTGTATAGCACAGCAATAGGATTCATTGCATTCCGTTATTGTTCACTAAAGCTTTGAAATTCCATGTGCCGTGCCGCCTTAGCACCAGCAACTTGCCCCTTGTCAGTTGGGTGGCTGTAGATCATTTTAATTTTCCCAAATTAGAGGGGGGGGGGGGGTGTTTTGCCCTAAAATAGAAAATTAAAGGGGTAGACTTATTAAAAAAAATTTAAAAAAACTACAGATAAACAGTTTTTACCAATCTAGACCTTCATTCAACTTAAGATTTTAATGCTTTTGACAGAAAAAGGAAAAGTACACCCTAACAAAAATACAATATTTAAGGCTGTTCCGACAAATTGTGCATATTTTACTCTCATAAAATTGAATCGGTGAGTTCCATTCTACGACATAGTGTTATTCACGAGAGCGTGGATTTGCATGTTTCTCATAATTTTGCACATTAATAATAATAAATTTTCATAAGGATCCATTCGCTGGTTCATGTTATGGTGCATTTGACAAGCGAGATAAAATGTACAATAATGGCACAGCGAACTGATTCATTGTATGATTACTTTACGCATCTAATTTCCCCGTCCAAGCAACCCATAAACCCTTTTGTCTTTAACACCTGGATAGCAAATGCCTACAAGCACCTGGCTCTTTGTCGGCTCGCTACATGGGGACAAAGAGACCAGAGAATGTCCTCTCCTTTCATGACATCTCCCTGGTTAAATGAAATACGAGTAATCAAAGTCCGTTTCAGTATTTCAAACATTTAGGTAGCATTTAGGATCTGGCAGTTGAGAATTTCTCAAACGAAAACAATGTTATACAATGCATTTATACTGATTGCCTAGTTGAATCAATATACATGTATGAACACGATATAAACTATTTTCATAAAGTAAAGTGGGTCATGGATAATAGATCCGTAAACCGTGTATTAACTGTGCGGACACAAGAATCACAAGTCGCTTCCGATTTAAATAGCATTTCAAAGGACCATTGAATTGACGTTCGACTGAATTTAACGTTAATAGTTTATATAGTGTGAATGTTATTGATCGAATTTTAACAGATGATCATCCTCAATTTCAAATTGTTCTGACCGCTGCAGCGTGTAACATTACAATACAAAGTATTTCCTGAGGTAAATAAACTGGGTAGATCATAGTGACAACTTTCTTCAATAAACCTGATAAAAGTTTAGCGCGTGTCTTGCTCGCGCTTTCATTAGGGTTGAAAGAGAAGTAATTCTGCTTCTGTCAATCGGTGACATAATTAGAACATAATATTTGAAAAGAAACAACCCATAAATTTCGTCATCTGACATGCCTGATGATGGACTTACTACAGCATGGACTGTCTATAATCTTAGCTCCTTTGTAGTGGGAAATCGGCCGACGAAGTAGAAATACTTTCGGCTCTCGTGTTAGACGACCTTACAATATGTAAACATAAATGTAAATCTTGCAAGTTAGAATTTCATTAACCATTGAGCTCTTAAAAATCTTTGAATGATGTATATAGTGTAGTGGTTCTGACTCTCGCCTTTCAGGCAGAAGTCCGCGGTTCGAGTCCTACCCATGGCGCTAATTTCCTTCAGCAAGAAATTTATCCACACTTTGCTGCACTCAACCCAGGTGAAATATGAGTACCTGGTAGAAATTTATTCCTTGGAATGCTTGAGCGCCTAACTGGCTTGCTCGGCAGTTATAGCCAGGGTAATAATATGGTACCTAGTATCAAGCGAGTGGAGTATATGCATATAGTGATTGTGCTATATAAATGGACCTATATCCAATAATTGGGGAGATTATCATCAGACTGAATGTATCTTCTGCAGACATTGTCTGAAAGCTCTGAAGCACATAGATCTCGCTTCTGGGTTGGTGAGTAGGTAGATAACGGGCTGAATCCATGTGTTGCAACCCAATAAAGCATGGAAAATGTTTATGAAGGTTGTGTTGATTTTTATTACAAACGTGACCATATACGGTATCCAAAGAAGATAAAACGTAGACACCAGAATAAAAATGGTGATAAATCCTTTGAAACCTTTCTTTCTTTGATTATTATTGTTACTACCCGCATCATGATCATTATTATGAACTGATTGGGGATCATCTCGACTTTGACTTTCTACGTCAACGCGGTTGATTCGTATCTGGCGGGAATTTTCGGAAACGGCGTCAACCATTCTTATTTGATGCGCAATGAACAGTAAACGTGCGTATATGATTGTTATAAGAACCGTCGTTGCACCAACGGGAAACATCTGCAGAAATGTGTGGGCTATAGATAACCAATCGGAGGTTACAGAGACATCTTGTTTCATGCAACGTTCTATAGTGACGTTCATGAATGGCGACTGGGGGATGGGTAGATAAACTCCCATGTGAATCGCAATAAACGTCAAGGTGCCCCCGAGTACGATGTAAAACCGTCGACGTGTAACAATCGTGTGATGTCGTAGCGGCCTCGTGACAAGGATGTACATGTATAGGCTGATTCCACTGAGGCAAGCAACCTTGGACGAAAAGGAAAATTCATAGGCGAAAGCAAAGACCATGCTGATGGTGAAACACATATCGGTGTCTCCGTCTGCTAGGTACCATAGTAGACCCCAAGTGCTCCAGCAGAAACCAAGCATCAGATCCGATACGGCGAATACCTGGTACAGAACTTGCATGTATTCCTGAAGTTCTCTTTGCTTCCGGATGATGATAAAAGCAATAGTATTTATCGTAATGCAGGATATGATATTGAATATCGCTAACGATCCCTGTATTCCGTCCAGCTCTCTATTCTTTTCAGAAGCATTCCTGTTGACAGGTTCATCCGTTGCCAGGGTAACCATGGTTTCCTTATTTTTACCTGATGGTCAAATTATGATCTGTGCACCACAGATTCAATGTGTTCTTTCTTCTTCGTGTATAAAGTGAAAGTTGCACATTCTTCACATCGATAGCAGATGAAATAAGTTGAAAATTAAAGCTTTCAGTCTGAAAACGAGTATTTGGAATTTCAGTTGTCTTTATGATGGAATACAACTCAAATATGGCAACTGCAGGAGGATAGGCGATCACGAAGAGTTTTGCTATATTTAAAAAGAAGTTATTATCCAACAATTCAGTGACCATTTGTTACTGTCGAATTCAGACAAATCGTTAATGTGTGTGATACCTTCCAACAGATTGCATTCGTGACTATATAGTCAACAGTCCACAGAGTATACGTAATGATGAATAAACTGCCATTTATATAGCGCGCAATCAGGCGAAAATAATATGGGCTATTGTACAAATCTATAGCCTTTTGTCTGCCATCAGATATCAGAGTCATAAGTGGAGCAATTAAATACGTTTGATAAGTCAATGTTATGTTCATAATCCATATATGTGACAGAGCCTCACTATTTGACACGTGTTTTTAACGAGTCTTCAAAGTTTGTAAATGCTGATATTGACAGGTTGAGCAGTCTATTGAACCGCGCTGTGTCAAAGTGAACGGCGGGAAATGCTGCCAATTCGATTGTATATGTAAAGAATCCGTTTGGTACATTTGAATGACAACCTTATTACATTCAATGAGGGAATTTATTTCTGTAATTCCCACTTGGAAGGCATTTCTTTACGGTATTTGATGGGTTGATATTATTATTTCTAGAGAATCCATTGTCATGATTGTATTGACCTGGGAAGCGTCATGGCAAAAACTTTGAGGAAATGTCAATTCCCATTCATTCATTGTCATTATAAAAGTTAGTACCCCTTATAAAAGTAACATATACTCCAATAAGCAAAATTAAAAGTAATAGAGAATATGAAGGAAAAAAAACTAGAGCTTGCATGGTGTAGTAAACATTCAAAGAAGATTTGCGGTTGCACCATGTAGGGTTACCTATTGTCTGCCACTCTCTAGTTCTCTACATTGAGCACTCTTGATCACTCGTGGTTCTCTCACCGCTTGTGATTCCTTCACCTGAGGACGAGTTAGTTAATTCTACTCGGAACGTCGTGTATTTTTATCTCCTTCGAGCTCCTTTTCAGGAATATTTCTTGAAAGATAACCCTACACCACATGGTGCAACCGCAAATCTTTTTTTTTAATGATATAGAGTATTTGGCTATAGATTGGTGGAGAAGTTTTGAATATTCAGTTGGGATTTTACATTTCTGTACGGATCCAAGGGGAAACAGGCGTGTCCTGTCCTCCCCATGAAAAGGAATAATTTAACAAGCTTCATTGGCACCGAAATTGGGTCGAAACATTTTCGGTGGTCATTCTGCAGATATATTTCTCATTATTTGCCTGTATTCATTTCAATCAAGAATTCATTGCTCAAAAACTTGATCATGCTCAAGCATTCTTACAAGATATTCATTGGACATTCTAAAAGATTTCTCAAATACATTTCTCTTGCTTCCGCGTAGGTAAGCAAGTAGATAATAGACTGGGTCAAATAAGTGTTACATCCCAATAAAGCACTGAGAACAATGTGAAATGTTGGGTTTATATTGACGACTAATGTCATAACTTACCGCACCCAGACAGCATAAAACGAACCGTATACCAGAAGAAAAATAGTGATGAACCCTTTGAAGCCCTTCCTTCTGCGTTGATCTATTCCGTGACCGTGCTGAACTACGACCCGCTGCTCTTCGCCACCCCTCTGGCTGGCAATGTTGATACGGTTCGCATAGGCGCGGCGAGGAATTTGATTGTCGACGCTCCGTAACCGATGCGCGATGAGTAGCAAACGCGCGTAAATCACGGTTATGAATACCATTGTACCGGAAACGTCTTCATGAATGTCATGCGCGATAGATATCCATTCAGACGTCACAGACTGATCCTGGGCGATGCAACGTTCTACCGGGACAATTATGAAAGATGACTGGGGTAATGGCAGAGACACCCGCAGATGAGTACGATCGTGACGATGCTGAGTATGACTACGGTGCGGAACCTCGTACGTGTGACGATCGTTTGATATCGTAGTGGTCTTGTCACTAGCAGATACAGATTGAAACTGATCCCACAAAGGCAGAAGGTTTTCTTGACGAAGGATGTGTCAAATGCAAAGGAGAATGCCATGGTGCTGATGAAGCAAATTTCTTCGCCTCCATGAGGCCACAGTATCACCCAGATGTTCCAGCAAATGCCCAACAAAATGTCAGACACAGTAAGTATCTGATATAGAACTTTCATGTGCTTTTGAATTTCACGCTGCCTTCGTATGATAATGAAGACACTTGCGTTTATCAAGATACAACCTGGGAGGTGTTTCACCAAGATAAGAAAGACTTTAAGAACGACTTTACGTTCGACTGGTATCAGTTCTTGCGCTGAATGCGCGTAATAGTGTGAACCATTGTGCGCAAAAAAGAAATACCAGTCGAACGTAAAGTCGTGCGTAAAGTCTTACTTATCTTGGTGAAACGCCTCCCAGCAATGTTGAAAACGCTAAAAATCATGTGCGTTCCAACCCAATCGCCATCACTAGTCGAAGACACATTTGGCATTCATTAAACGAGGCCAATGCTGTTATCTAAAATGAGAAATATTTGTAGAATCTATATAATTCTTATTGTCCACAACTAATACCTTCTCTAACATTTTTGACGAAACTATTGTGTTTTTATACGCAATTTAATTATAGGTGCGAGCAAAGTATTTGGCAGTTGTATATAAAGATCGTCTCTCCCAAATAACATTACATCGACAAGCCAGCATCAAGTTAAAAAGTATACAGCAATGATTATGGTGATTATACCAGTAACGTCTTGATTGAGCTTGATAACAGGCAATATAACAATTAAACATTTTCTACTTATACTCGACAGGAATGTGACTAATGTTTAGCCAAGTTGATATTTAACCGATGCGACAGACCAAAATGGTTCATCAGAGAAACGATAATTACTCGTTTCGATTAGCAAATATTAAAGTTTTGCACTTGGGCACCCTTGGGAAAAAATGTTATTGGAATTTTAAAATTTTACGGAGGCAATAAGGTGACACACAAATACGAGATTTCAAAATTTTCCCCAACGTCCAATATGGAATTTTGGAGGTGCCAAAAAGATATCATCTTTGGAACTTTACATCTTTCTCCTCGCAAACAGATCAGATCTTGAATTCTCAGATATCATCATTTTGACAAAGCTTTGAATATAGTGTAATTCCGGATAGACAGCATGGTTGATATCCCTTCAAAGACGTGAGCAGATGACAACATAAGGTATATGAATATGCATTTTTTATTAGATGCCGAAATTTAAGATTTAGAACCTCACCTTCTGACTATCTCTCCTTTGGGATGTAGATCCGAGATATCGCCATCAAACAATCTGGTGTAAACAAGATTTTACCAGAATAAAAACAAAGCTTTGTTTTGTACCCTAGTAACTAGGGCCCCGTAACACAAACAAATTCCAATAAAATATAAGATTGATGTCAATCTTGAGTAGTGTATGGAAAATGATGTAGAAAATACGCAATTGGTCGCAAGATGGATAGCATCTCTTTTATGTTAAAGCCTCGATTATCTTTTTGATGGGATATCGACGAAGTGGCGCATTCAAAATGTCACCATCTTCAAAACAATGTCAATTTGATGAGATCTGAGATCTCCACCTTTGCAATGTTTGCTAGTTAGACCCCCCCCCCCCCCCCCGACTTTCCAAAATATCGATGCATCTGGCTGGCACTTTTTAGGAATCCATATTTCACTTCAATTCTGTGTCTTAAAGTTAAATACAGGCAAGCTATAAGCATTATTTTCCCGCCAAAAAGAAGTTTTAACACAGTTTTAGACTTAACATAGTTTTGAGAATACCGATTTTAAATTTTATGTTAGCTAACATAGAAATACCGCTAAAACAGTTTTCAGAATACCGCCCCAGATGCACATTCGTTTTCTAACACGTTTACAAGTCATCGTCCACGGATTTCGAAAACCCAGTAATGCGCTATACGTGGGGATAAACAAGTCGACTGAAGCGTAGTCGATTATGAGGTTAATAAATGATTACGCTCCTAAAATAAGTACGCAAAACATGCAGACTGAAGACTGAGCAAAATACTGACCCTGCACATGCGCGCATCCAAGATTTATATTACTATTATTATTATTATTGGGTTTCCAATCACAAGAACAATCACAAAACAATAATCAAAGTCATCAGTAGATAATAATAAAGAGTATACAAAAAAGTAGTGCACATTTTTTGATACCCGGGGGCTGAGCACAAATTGGCGCCCCTCCAGGCTGAGCTGACAAGCACAAAAAAAAGGGAAAAAGAAAAAAAAAGGGTCATCTGCAAAATTGTAGCGCCGTAAAATGCTAGGCATAAAGTAAATCTCTTCAGCCGATCGTCAGTCGATAATTTTTAACAATTTTGTGTACATAGTGAAGAGACTGACACACCATTGTATACATTGATAAATGTTTACACTCTTAAGGCCCGGGCACACCAAACACGGCACAGCATAACGGCACGGTTTATACGCAGTATCTTGGTTGTCATTGGCCAGCGCGCCCCTCCGCGCATAGGATCTTCAACAATTGGTCAATCACAGGGGAGACATCCCACAGTAGGGAGCTTTTTCATTTTTGTGCTTGAAAATGTCAAATTTTGTGCATACGTAAGACATACTTTCTCACTGAAATGAAACTGTCTGCAGGTCATACATGCAAATGAAAAAATGTGTGTGTGTGGGGGGCAAATGATATTCCCCCCCCCCCCCCC
>BQKZ01008654.1:9788-33746 GCA_036244855.1 Temnopleurus reevesii
CATCAATTCTATATATATACAAGGGATAGAGCTAGCAGGCCTACATGAACATGTACAAGGGAAGAATAAATTCTGATGCCTTTTTCTTGTTTCATTGTTCTTATTGTTATGATACGTCGATTTCTAGATTTACTTAATTATTGTGCTTTGATCGAGCCAATTTTTATTAATACGTTTTATGATGATCCTTACTAAAAACAAAAATATTATCTTTTTTAGAAAGAAGAAGAGACACATTTGGAATACAGATAGCAAGAATACAAGGTCTACCATTGTATCTATGCAACATCCCTACCAGCACTTAAAATTTGCATTGAGAAGACTATTCTTTCCAGATATCACCTTTCTTCTTCATCCCTGAAAAAAATACCTTGAATATGAATATATACACGTACATGTACATGTATATGGATATAAAATGTTTGAAGTTGAACCTGAATAGAAATATGATATGCCAATAAAATGTATGCCTTTATACATCCACAGTTAAATTATCATGGTCATCTCTGCTTTTAATGTACATGAACCAGTATTGAACTTATACCTAGTATCTATTTGAAAGGTTGAAATACAGATTATTGCATGAAAAATGTACACTTTCAAATGGCTCTAGATTCAACAAACAGAATGGGTGGAATTCTCTCGAACACTTTTTGTGAGCTGAGGGTTAATTTTATGGTAAAATGGATTGATAAAAACCAGGACAGGCTTAAAAATTACTTTGCATTTCATACATTTTTAAGGAATTTCTTTGATCCCACACAATGCTTACAATCTGGAATACTGTAAAAGTGGTTTCTTTTGCGTCCAGAAACGCGGTTTCACTCAATGCCGACTTTTTTGCATGTGTTTGAATTCGACATCGGAATATTTGTGAATTCACAGTCCGCAAAAACTGTTTTTTTCACATGAAAATCCAGTTATAATCTAATTATGTTTTGTATTTATTACTAGTGAATACAAATGAAAAAATAAATACAGGCTTACAATGACTGCACAGGAGTTGACCTACATTACACGATAACGCTATAACATGTGTGTGTGTGCACGATAGCGTTGTAACAAGCGACAAGTTTTGGGCATTTCCTTGCGTGGTTAATTTCGCGTGCAACACGAAAATGCGAAAAGCACAAAAATAAAACCACCGCGAAAGAAACCACTTTTACAGAAATAATATTCAAGAGGCTAATCTGTTAAATCAGACTTACAATTTTCCATAGCAGATACTCATGCCTATTTCATATTTAGCTTGCGATGTGCATGTACAGAACCAGTAAACCCAATATCGCAGAGCCTCCACTAGGCCACCATGCCGGCAGTAGGATTTGTGCATCAAGTTTCAAAAGTTATCATACAGTGAGTAGGATATTTTGAGAAATTTTGACAAATGTTTAAAATAACATTTGCTTGAACACAATATCTATGCACAATCAATGCGATCTTTGCAAGAAAGTTGTGGAGCTTGCACAAGTATTAAAAGGGCATCAAATCTCTACCAAATTATAAGCATTGCTCAGAAGAAATAGAGTGATGGCCAATGTTACCACAAACCTCATTGGCAACAATGCCTGCAAAATTGTGGCGACAATCGCAGACAATTTTATTGTGCGGCATCTGCTTAAAATGTAGATTAACCAAAAGTAATCATAAGCAACCAATGGAAAACCATTATCCAAGGTAGAATATTCCAAGGGGAGCCCCCATCACTCAAGCAAATGTTTTTTTTTTTTTACAAAGTGGGAGACAGCTTATGAATAATGAATTCCTTAGTGAATTCAATATTTAAAAAGCTAAAAATCACTGAGCATTTTGAGACTATTTCCAACGTTTTGTCATGTGACAATCCATTTGCAAATTAGATGTGTTTGACCATGGCAAATCACTAACAGTTGTTAAATTGGCAATGCAAGGAAAATTGTATACCATTTCTGTAACAGCCTTGGTCATTTTTGCACCAACCTTTTCTCATACAGCTTCTTTTAAATCTAAATCTATTTTTCCAAATGATATTTAATACACAGGAACAATATGAGTTGTTGCCAATTTAAATATCCTATAAAGATTAATTTTTATCTCAAGAAATTCTGTCACCCTTTCAGTTAAATCAGAATTTTCTGCAGTTTCCAAAGCAGATACTCAGCAATCATACACAAACCATTGGAAAACCATTACCCAAGTTAGACTGTTTCAATGGGAGCCCTCATCACTCAAGTAAATCAATGGTACTCTCAAAAGAAATTGGGGAACAGCCTATGAATAATAAACGCGTCAATGAATTCTATCAGTAGAAAGTGAAAAAAAATTCACTGAGAATTTTGAGCCATTTCCAGCTCTTTGTGATGTTCTATTTCTGAGTAAGAGTGGTTTGAACATGGCAAATCAATACAGTCGTTAAATTGGCAATGCAAGGAAAATTGAACAAGTACTTTTTCTATTTCTACAACAGCCTTGGCCATTTGTGCTCCTAATTCTTTTCCAAAAATCCCGTCTGCAATTGCAAAATCTTATACTTAAATCTTATTTGGGGGGGGGGGGTCATTGAATACCAGGGGGAATTGAAAAGTTGTTGCCAATTTAAGAATCTCTTAAAGATTAATTCTGATCTCCTAAATTTCTGTCCCACTATGAACTACATCAGACTTCTCTTCAGTTTCCAGAGCAGACACTCAGCAATCATAAGTAACCAATGGGAAGACATTACCCAAGATAGACTATTCCAATGGGAGCCCCCATCGCTCATGTAAATGGTACTCTCATATGAAATTGTGGAACAGCCTATGAATAATCAATTCCTCAATGAATTAAATCAGTAGAAAGCGAAAAGTTCACTGATAATTTTGAGCCTATTTCCAATCTTTTGTGACAATCCATTTCCAAATTAGATGTGTTTGAACATGACAAATCACTACAGTCGTTAAATTGGCAATGCAAGGAATATTAAATAACCATTTCTTGTACAGTGAATCAGCTTTGGCAATTTTCGCCTCAACTTTTATTTTTAAAAACTCATCTGAAAAAAATCTAAATTTAGCTTTTTCATTTCATTTAATACAGGGGGAAAGAGTTGTTGCCAATTTGAATATCCTGTAAAGATGAATTCTGACCTCCAAAATCTCTGCCCAACTATGAATTAAATCAGACTTCTCTTCAGTTTTCACAGCAGACACTCAATGATCATAAGCAACCATTGGAAAACCATTACCCAAGTTAGACTATTCCAATGGGAGCCCCCATCACTCAAGTAAATGGTACTCTCAAAAGAAATTGTGGGACAGCCTATGAATAATAAATTCCTCAATGAATTAAATCAGTAAAAAGTGAAAAATTCACTGAGAATTTAAAGCCTATTTCCAACCTTTGTGGCAATCCATTTATAAGTTAGAAGTGTTTGAATGTTGCAAATCACTACAGTCGTTAAATTGGCAATGTATCAGCCTTGGCCATTTTTGCCTCAAGTTTTACTTTAAAAAATCAAAATCTCTGTCCTTCTCTGAATTAAATCCAAAATCTCTTCAGTTTCTACAGCAGACACTCAGCAATCATAAGCAACCATTGGAAAACCATTACCCAAGATAGACTATTCCAATGGGAGCCCCCATTGCTCACAGTAAATGGTACTCTCAAAATAAATTGGGGGACAACCTATGAATAATAAACGCCTGAATGAATTCAATCATTCCCATCCATGCGCCCCAACCAAGCNAGGCTTTGTATACAGACTGAAGAGTTGTGGTCCAACAACTGAACCCTGGGGAACTCCGAACTGAAGTTTTCTTGGTTGCGAGAGGTCATTAGCAATTTTCATCCTGACGCTTCGATCTGACAGGTAGGATTCAAACCATGAAATTACGCCACCGGTAAATCTAAATCACCGGTAAAACCAAAAGTAATCATAAGCAACCGATGGAAAACCATTATCCAAGGTGGAATATTCCAAGGGGAGCCCCCATCGCTTAAGCAAATGTTTTTTTTTTTTACAAAGTGGAAGACAGCTTATGAATAATGAATTCCTTAGTGAATTAAATAATTAAAAAGCTAAAAATCATTGAACATTTTGAGACTATTTCCAGCATTTTGTGACAGTCCATTTGCAAATTAGATTTGTTTGACCATGGCAAATCACTAACAGTTGTTAAATTGGCAATGCAAGGAAAATTGTATAACCAATATTTCTGTAACAGCCTTGGTCATTTTTGCACCAACCTTTTCTCATACAGCTTTTTTTAAATCTACATCTATTTTTCCAAATGATATTTAATACAGAGGAACAATAAGAGTTGTTGCCAATTTAAGTATCCTATAACAATTAATTTTGATCTCAAGAAATTCTGTCACCCTTTAAGTTAAATCAGAATTTTCTGCAGTTTCCAAAGCAGATACTCAGCAATCATACGCAAACCATTGGAAAGCCATTACCCAAGTTAGACTGTTTCAATGGGAGCCCCCATCACTCAAGTAAATCAATGGTACTGTACTCTCAAAAGAAATTGGGGAACAGCCTATGAATAATAAACGCGTCAATGAATTCTATCAGTAGAAAGTGAAAAAAAAATTCACTGATAAATTTTAGCCTATTTCCAACCGTTTATGGCAATCCATTTATAAGGTAGAAGTGTTTGAATATAGCAAATCACTACAGTCATTAAATTGGCAATGCCAGGAAAATTGAAGGACCATCACTTTTACATCAGCCTTGGTCATTCGTGCTCCTAATTCTTTTCCAAAAATTCCTTCTGCAATTGCAAAATCTTATACTTAAATCTAATTTTTGGGGGTCATTGAATAACAGGGGGAATTGAAAAGTAGTTGCCAATTCAAGTATCCTTTAAAGATAAGTTTTGATCTCCCAAATCTCTGCCCAACTATGAATTAAATCAGACTTCTCTTCAGTTTTCACAGCAGACACTCAACAATCATAAGCAACCGTTGGAAAACCATTTACCCAAGATAGACTATTCCAATGGGAGCCCCCATCGCTCAAGTAAATGGTACTCTCACAAGAAATTGGGGGACAGACTATGAATAATAAATGCCCAAATGAATTCAATCAGGAGAGAGAGAAAAACTCACTGATAATTTTTAGACCATTTCCAATCTTTCATGACAATCCACATCCATGTTAGAGGTGTTTGAACATGGCAAATCACTACAGTCGTAAAATTGGCAATGCAATGAAAATTGGATTACCATGATTCTTTTTCCATCAGCCTTGGCAATTTTCAGTCCAATTTTTTTCACATAGAACTCTTTTGATAAATTATCTATTTAAATGTGACTTTTTCATTCAATAGAGTGAGAAAAGAAGAGTTGTTGCCAATTTAAGTATCCTATAAAGATCAATTCTGATCTCTGAAAATTTAAATCAGACTTTTCTGCAGTTTCCAGAGCAGACACTCAACTATCATAAGCGACCATTGGAAAACCATTACCCAAGATAGACTATTCCAAGGGGAACCCCCATCGCTCATGTAAATGGTACTCTCAAAATAAATTGGGGGACAACCTATGAATAGTAAACACCTCCATGAATTCGATCAGTAAAAAGAGAAAAATTGACTGAGAATTTTGAGCCTATTTCCAGCATTTTGTGAATATTCCTTTCCAACATTTCGAAGTTATAGGACTTTCAAAATTGCAAATCACTAGCAGTCATTAAATTGGCAATGCAAGGAAAATTGGATAACCGCTAGTTGTATGTCAGCTTTGGCCATTTTTGTACTAATATCTTTCATACAACTTTTTTGAAAAATCTTCTATCTAAATCTAACGTTTACACATTATTCAATACAAGTGGAAACAAAGAGTTCTTGATTGAATGTCCTATTCTGATCTCTGAAAATGTTCTACATGTATCTAAATCTAACTACCTCATACCATATATTCAGGGCAAAAAGTAAAGTTGATGCCCATTGATGTATCCTTTATATATCAATTCTGATATCTCTAATTTCCCATAACAATTTAAATCAAACCTCTCTACAATTTCCAGAGCAGACACTCAGCAATCATAAGTATCCATTGGAAAACCATTACCCAAGTTAGATTATTCCAATGGGAGCCCCCATCGCTCATTCAAGTAAATCATATGGTACTCTCACAAGAAATTGGGGAACAACCTATGAATAATAAACGCCCCAATGAATTCAATCAGGAGAGAGAGAAAAATTCACTGAGAATTTTGAGCCATTTCCAGCTCTTTGTGATGTTCTATTTCTGAGTAAGAGTGGTTTGAACATGGCAAATCAATACAGTCATTAAATTGGCAATGCAAGAAAAATTGAAGGACCATTACTTTTTCAACAGCCTTGATCATTTGTGCTCCTATTCTTTTCAACAAATCCCTTCTGCAACTGCAAAATCTGATATTTAAATCCAACTTTTTTTAATCATTGAATGGGGGAAGGATTGAAGAGTTATTGCTAATTTAAGTATCCTTTAAAAATTAATTCTGATCTCCAAAAGCTCTCACTGTTTGGGTAAACTCAGACCTAGAGCAGTCACTCAGCAATCATAAGCACCCATTGGAAAACCATTACCCAAGATAGACTATTCGAATGGGAGCCCCCATCGCTCAAGTAAATGGTACTCGCACAAGAAGTTTAGGGGACAGCCTATGAATAATAAATGCCTCAATGAATTCTATCAGTAGAAAGACAAAAATTCACTGAGAATTTTTAGCCTATTTCCAGCATTTTGTGACATTTCATTTCAACGTTACAAGAGTTTGAATGTTGCAAATCACTACAGTCCTTAAATTGGCAATGCAAAGAAAATTGAATTACTATAAGCCTTGGCCATTATTTTTCGCTCCATTTTAATTAAAATACTCTTCTGAAAAAAAAAATCAAAATTTAGCTGTTTCATTTCAATTAAAACAGGGGGAATTGCAGAGTTGTTGCCAATTTAAGTATCCCTTAAAGATTAATTTGATCTCCAAAAGCTCTGCCCAACTATGAATTAAATTGGACTTCTCTACAGCTTCCTCTGCAGACATTCGGCAATCATAAGCAACCATTGGAAAACCATTACCCAAGATAGACTATTCCAATGGGAGCCCCCATCGCTCAAGTAAATGGTACTCTCAAAATAAATTGGGGGACAACCTATGAATAATAAACGCCTGAATGAATTCAATCATTCCCATCCATGCGCCCCAACCAAGCAAACAGACATACAATGTGATCAACAGACTCTAATGTTAAAGGCATACTTATGTATACTGATGTACAACAACTGTACCACATAAATAATTAACAAACTTTAAGCCCAAGAATAATAAACCAGTAAATGAATTTAAAGCCTACTGTAAGTATAGTTTTGGTAAAGATTGAGAAATGTGAATTTTGGGGATATTTACCATGACATGTCATTTTTATACTCATTTTAAGGCCATAGCATTATTTTCTATGAGCTAATTCTTTTGAAAATTTGAATTTGACCGTTATGTTGTATCTAGCGCCCTCTCTTGGTTATAACAATATTTTGCTTCTTATCGGGCATATACAAAGTTATTTCCAAGATTTTATTAAAGCATGATAAAAAGGAATACACGAAGAATAAATTCTGAAATTTTCGTCCAATTCTGTGCATGAGAAGTTGTCCTTTATCAAGAAAGAAGATATTGAATTAGTGTCGGGGGACACGGCGCTGAAATATTTTGCACATTTTAGGTTATAACATTTCTATAACTTGTTCATTTTTTGCACAATCTTTTGTACAGCATGTTCATGATATCATGTTTCATTTTATATACATGTAGATTTGAAGACAAAATTTGGCAATAAAAATATTCGCTTTTACCAAAGCTGTACTTGGGCTTTAATCATCCAAATCCACGTACCCCATCAAAGCAAAAAGACAAGAGATACTGTAATCGGCAGACACCAATGTTAAAGGCACAGTGACCACTCAATGGTACGCTAAAACAAAAAACATACCACCATAAGACGCAACATTCAACAACAACAGTACAACATTTTTGATAAAAATGAAGCCTGTGAATAATTAGAGCCTCAATGAATTTTATCATTCCTGTCCATGTGCCCCATTGAAGCGAACAGACCTACAATGTGATCAACAAGCATCAATGTTAAAGGAACAGTGACCATCTGATGGTAAAGCAGAACAGAAAACATCACATCATAACTGTACAACATTTGACAAAAATGTTACAAATGCCTCAATGAATTCAATCACTCCCGTCTATGTGCCCCATCCAACCAAAAAGACACACAATGTGATTAACAGGCAACAATTTTAAAGGCCAAGTAGCGTTCGGAGAATAGAGTCAAATATAAAACATTATAACATCATAAGACATAAGACTATGAATGATAAAAAACGCCTGAACGAATTCAATCATTCCCATCCATGCGCCCCAACCAAGCAAACAGACATACAATGTGATCAACAGGCACCAATGTTAAAGGTACAGTGACTTTTGCGGAAGAGAGTAGAACAGAAAAAAATCAAGAAAAGACATTCGACAACAGTTGTTCAGCATATTTAACCACAATAAAGCCTATAAATAATAAATGCCTCAGAAAATTCAACCATCCCCATCCACACGCTCATCCAAGCAAAAAGACAAGATATAATATGACCAACAGATGCCAATGTTAAAGGCACAGAAGTTTTAAGAGAGAGAGAGAGAGAGAGAGAGAAAAGAACAATAAGCATCAAGAAAAAATATAAAACAACAACTGTACAACATATTCAACCAAAATAAAGCCTATAGATAATAAATGCCTCAGAAAATTCAACCATCCCCATCTAACAACTTATCCAAGCAAAAAGACAAAAAATACTGTAATCAACAAGCTCCAATGTTAAATGGATAAAGGTAGAGTGGAGTGAAAAACATCAAGACATGACATTCAACAATAACTCAACGACATTTAACAAGCCAACGAATAGTAAATGCCTCAATGAAGCCAATCATTACATTTTAATGTGATCGACAGGATGTTAAGGGCACAGTGGCCTTCGGTGGATAAAGCAGAATCAAAATCATCAAGACAACTACAAGACATCAACAACTACATGTACGAACCAATGTTAGACAAAAACTAGACAGAAACCATTCAACAAATCATCCATGTTTTCCCGAAGTAACGGGATCCATAGGGTATTGTTACATAAAATGAGTTACAAATCCCTTGAAACGAGTCCTATAGAATAAACACGTTCAGTGTTCCACAGGATGCCTGTTGAATTGGCGCTATGTCAGGATTTCTTTGTCTTCATGCAACAATACCCTTTGGCTCCCGTCACTTTGTGAAAACACGGACGAAATGTACAACATTAAGAAGGAACTAAAAAGGTACAATATTAAAGACTTTGGACAGGAAAGACACAGAAACGTGTGGAAGTAAACAGCTCTCCATACACGCTTTCACAAAGTCTCTCAAGCAAACAAAAGCAAATGTCTTCCCCATTATGCTTCTAAAGTTGCTTTTAAATGCAAGTAAAACAAATTGACACAACTCCATTTTCAATTTATCAGGAGCAAGGATTAAGGACTTGCGTTTAATTTTAGTAGTTACCTTTAAACACAATGGCCCGTATTCTGATGTCAGGTTTGACTTAAACCCGAGTTTAAATCTGTGGTTGAAGTATGGGTAGCCCAAAGTGCAAAACCTGTATCTAAACTGTATAATTCTTATGTTAACTGCTCTTTTTTCCCATGGTCTAATAATGTAGAAAACTATTTAAGTTTTTATTCCAAGACAGGTTTAATACTATGAGTGCAAAATGAGCTGGTAAATTAAACACTGACTCTTAAAGATTCAAGCCTCTTTTGGCTTCCCATACTTAAACCACAGATTTAAACTCTAGTTTAAGTTAAACCTGACATCAGAATACGGGCCAATGTTTTAATGTAGTAGGGTGTTGCATCTATTGAATGACGGCAAGCTACTTTCTCTTGTCTGCTGAAGCCATTGTAAATGTTTGAATGTGAAGCTATTTACTTTTGCACATTGCTGTTGTTCACTCTGTATTAAGATTAATGTATGCAACATTGTCTTTAAATAATGTGTCACCAGATGAATTAAGGTACAAATTTCCCCTTAGAAGCTTATAAATTTAAAAAGAAAATGATATAATCAAACAGACTAGTAAAGAAAAGCTATATCGCGGAAAAAAAATAAACATGAGGTTTGACTGTATTATCAAGAGAAATAGAAAGGGCTTACATATGGAAAGGAATTTGTATAATCGGTTCACAGTTATACAACGTCACAAGACACAATGCTATAAGGTTTCCCTGAGAATACTTACTTGATTATGACTTACCTCTTGAGACGAGGTACAGCCTCCGATGATCAGGATGTGCTTGTCATCGATCACCACCTGGACATCGAAAGATAAAAGGAGAGACATGATTGAAATGGAGATCAATGACCAAGAACGGCTATTATCACCTACTGCAGTTTAAATATTTTTTTTCTATGAATATAAAAAACATTAAAACAGAAATAGTACTCCCCATATACAACGTATAGCCTGCCATGATGAAGAAAATGCTTGGCATCGATCACCACCTGGACATCGAAAGATAAAGAAACGACATGATTGAGATCGATGACCAAGAACGGCTATCATCACCTACTTCAGTCTGAATATATAACAAAAAATATGAAAAATATTGAAATCAAAATAATATTTCTATAAACGAGCTACAGCCTCAGGGTGCTACAAGAAGGACCCCTCAAATTAATGGCCCAAACACAATTTCTATATGCCTTTTGGGGCAAGTGCCAATCTTAATTATTTGCCCAATGGCTCAATCTTGTTGCCCAGGGCATTCGGGCAAGTGGGTTTGTAGCGTCCTGAGCCTCCAGTCATGAGGACGTGCTTGTCATCGATCATCACCTGGACAACGGAAGATCGAACGAGGCATGAATGAAACAGAGATTGATGACCAGGATATGATTGTCATTTATTAAAAAAAGACACTGAAAATTACTTGATTTGGAAAAGTATACTTAGGAAATATTTGTCGTTGATAATCAAGATAAATCAGCATCTGATCAAGGATAGACAAACATAGAATTGATTGAAATAATAATCAACAATCATTAAATTGCTTGCCAAGTCATCGATCACTACCTGGAGATCCAAAGATAAAAAAGAGAAATGACCAAAATGGAAGTTGTCGATCAAAAACAACCCAGACAATGAAAGACGAATGAGACATGGTTTTAAAAAAAATCAATTCTAAGGAGATGCTTGTAATCGATCATCATTTGATCATCAAAAGAATAATAAATGGACATCGATGGTCACTGCAATGTAGAGCACTATCTGAATATTAAGAAATCACAAGGTACATGTATTTCACATTTACTATCAACAATGGGAAAAGAAATCATTGGAATGGAAATAGATAAGGTCATACTTGTCAACCACAACGATCAGGACATGTTCTTTAACATTGACAAATACACCCCACTTGGCAGGGCCGGCCCACTCCATCTCTCCTAATAAAAACAGGGTCATTGATTTGCCAAATCACAAACGGCATCTTATAAACATACCGTACGTCATACAAGCGACCACTTGTAAATCAAATTATAATCTTTGGTCTTTCTTCCCCAAGGCTGCGTGCGACGCTCCGGTGTGTATGATGTCATGCACGTGAGCTCGCGGCATGAAGAAAATGTCAAACATGATTAGCAATTCTGTTAAACAGATCATGTTAAGTCTACCTCCGTATACTGCTTTCGTACATGTACTAATGGCAAATACAAGCGGGTTAATTAATCAAATTTGACACTCTATGAGAAGAAGGGAGCGAGGAAAGGAATAAAGAAACATATTGAAATTTAAGAAGGTAATGGAATTTAGAATAAATTCAGTAGAATAAAAAGAAAATAGGATGGTGGAGCAGGTAGAGAAGGGAAATAACAATGTAATTGTGAATTGGAATAAAAGAATTGAAATCTGGAAAAGTAGAAAACTGAAAAGTAGAAAGAAAACATGAATTAGAAGACAACAGAGAGGTTGCAAAATCGGAAGACCGACATGTTCACTTTTTTTAATATGGACAATTTTTATGAAAGACGCACAGCAGGACTTCAGTCAAGCATATTTCCAATCTGTGAATGCATGATTGTTGCTAAATTTATCCCTTTGCTAATAATCAAATAGGTGCAGATTGAATCAGGGATGAAGGGGTTGATTTTGTGGGAAATTATTACCACTTTGAAGGAAAATTTGAAGTATGTTGTCAATTTTTGTAATCCAACCCTATTTCCTTTTAATATCTCCATGTGAGGAAACAAAACACCAAACAGTTTCTTGATGGTAGATGTACAGTGGAACCTCGTTATAAAGAGGTTGAATATAGCGAGATACCTGTTATAACAAGGTAATTTTATTGGTCCCAGCTCTTCACAGTTCTTGTATTTTTACCCTGATATAGTGAGGAACCTGATATAACAAGGTAATTTTCATGGTCCCAAAAATCTCGTTATAAAGAGGTTTCACTGTTCAAACATACGCCTACTACATTGTGGCGAGAGGGAGCACGGTTAAACAATCCATCCATACAGAATTACAAACTTTTTCAGAATATTGATAAGACAAAATGTCTTTTTATGTAAATGATGTGCTTAGAATGTGAATAGTCAACCGTTGAACCAAATATCCTCTCACAAGAGGAAGTATATGATTATTGCTATCAAGCTTTCTGTTCTCTTAAGATAAAATATTTGGTACAGCATTTTGGTGGTTCATATTTTAATTTCTATTATGCACAGTCTGGCAAATTGGCATTTCTGTTGCTACATATACCATGTATCGTACCTCTTTTGGGAAAGCAATTAGTTGAGCTGTTTGGTTATTCTCAATACATCTTTATTCTGGAACAGTTTGCACCTATGTTGCTACATGATTTCTCTTTTGTTGGAAATTATTAACACATTGAAGAAAAATTTGAAGTGTGGTGTCAATTTTTGCAATCCTACCATGTTTCCTCATCTAAAATACAAAGAAATGAATCATCAACATTTTTTTAGAAGATTCGTGTACAAACATACGCCTACTACATTGTGGTGAGGGAGCAAGGTTACGCCATCCATCCGTACAGAATTGCAAACTGTTTCGGAATATTGATGAGACAAAATGTCTTTGTATGTAAATGATGTGCTTACATATCGAAAAGTAAATGGTTATTAAGTGTATGGGTATTGTAGCAATGGTGCAAACCTTCTGGAATTACATGAGGATAGATATTGGAATGTGAATCCTCTATAGCTGAACCAAATATTTTCTCAAGAGAGAAAGTATCGAATTTATGTATGTTTAATGCTGTCAAGCCTTCCGTTCCTTAAAGAAAAAATATTTGGTTCAGCATTTTGGTGATTAATATTTCAATTTCTATTTTCATGCACATTCTAGAGAATTGGCAACTTTGTTGCTATACATATACCGTGATTTCTCTTGTGGGAAATAATTTAAAGGGAAACTTCAAACAGACATCAATATATTGTAAGTGAGCAAGAAGAAATGTGATGATCAAACACTGAATTTCTGTCCTAGATACTGAAGCAGATACTGAGAGGTGGTAGGGAACAAATCAAAGCATCTGAATGCCAACCTAATCATATCAAGGTGTTGGTTACTTGTCTTCAAACCGAATAATGTAAAACCCAAAATTTTCACAGGGGCTTTATTTTTGTAAATTTTGTGAATTTTGCAACCATGAACTTGCTAAAATTTTCGCTGCTTACAATCCCTGAATATGGACGATAATATTTTTATGTGTAAATGACTACTCGCTAATCTCTTTAGATGGTATCAAATTCAATGAATTTGCTAAAGTTCATGTACACTAAAATATTCAATTGGCTTTTGAAGTATTTTTAAACGGTTGGTATCTTTGTCATAGATACAAGTATTACGAAAGGTGAGGGGGAACAAATGAAGCCTCTGCCTATCTGAATGCCAAACTAATCATATCACGATGTTATTTACTTGCCTTAAGAACGAATTCTGTATAAGCTGAAATATTCACTGGGGTTTTATTTTTGTGAATTTCAACATTTTATTTTTGTGAATTATGCGACCACGAACTCGCTGAGATTATCACACATTAGAATGCCCATATAGGCTTGTGCACAAAATTTCAAATTGTTAGAAGAAATACCTGTTAATCTGTTAAAAGGTCCCAAATTCAGTGAATTCCCTAAAATTTATGTACTCTTAAATATTAGCTTTTAAAGTATTTTCGAAACTCTGTCCTACATGTAGATACAAGCAGTACACCATCCTTGAAGGGTGAGGTGAAACAAATGAAGCATCTGCCTATCTGAATGCCAAGCTAATCATATCATGATGTTAGTTACTTGTCCTCATAACACAGAGGTGTCATCGAAGACTAAAAATAGACTTAGGTTTTGAACACGGGGTAAATGCAAAGACATTGCAATGCAAAGAAGTTTAAATCAACTGCAATTCAGGTTCTAAAGGTCAATTTTATATGTATCTTCTTCATCTTGTTATTCTTCCTCCGTTTGGGTAAGAGATCAGAAGTATTATAGCATTCTGATTCTGTCATAATCTGCCCTTTCATGGAGATGCATATGTAACAACAATTTTGATTGGCCAGTGTCTAAATGAGTTGCAATTTCCCCCATGCGCTATATGAATTGCATTATGAACTGCAATTCTCTAGAAAACCCCTAAGTTGTATGAGGCAAAGATGTTAGTTGCAAAGATATTGGTTCTTACCCGGCAACAAAGTTTAAAACAAAAGATAGTGATTGAGGGGTTCCCTCAATCATTGGGTTTCGAAAGACAATTTGTGGTTTTATTTCTGATTCACGGATGTACATGGGAGAAGAACAAACCAAAATACACTGCCGCAAATATTGCCCATTCTGATTGTGTAATTACTTGCCGATTAAATGCAGGAAAATTGAGAAGGTTGTTAGTGATCACAGAAATTGTAAAATATTATGAAATTAGCAACAAAATAAAGATCTCTGTATTTCATGGGAAATACAAATTTTTCAACTTTTCAACACACTTGATTTATAGCAAAGATAATACCACCAACTAACCCTGCCCCCTCCCTCCCTCCTTCCCCTAAAAAATATTGCCTATTTGAGACAGACGAAGAGAATTGCCTAAACGTTTCCTGTCATGAAAGAGTTTAAAAGGCGAGGCTCAGTATCATTCATTCTTCTATTCCAATCAGACTAAAAGGTGTTGAACCCTTGGGGGCGCTCACCTGTTCATGTCCGTATCTCTCTCTGGGTTTGTCATGGCTTCGGGTCTCAATCTCCTTCCACGACATGTCCTGCATGTCAAGAACCCACACACTGTTAGACCTGTAGAGGAAAACAATACACAATTATAGATATATGGGGCAATATAATAAATATAAGTTTGAAATGATAAACCATACACAAGACAAAGATAAGACAACGATGAGACAATAAAACAGATAATTTTTAACACTTCCAGCAACAGTCTTTACTTTTCTTCTATGACATATCCTGAATGTCAAGAACCCACACACTGTTAGACTTGCAATGGGAAGGAGTAATACACAACTATGATTATATGGGGCAATATTAGTTTGAAGTGACAAACCACACATTAGACAAAAATAAGACCATAAAACAGATACTTTCATCAACATATTCCTTCTATGACACAATAGGTCCTGCATGTCGAGAAGCCACACATTGTTTGACTTGCAGTGGAAAGCAATTCTGAATAGATGTATGTTGGGCAATATAATAGATAGAAGTTTGATAAGTTACTTGGACATAATTGGCAGTTTTGAATACTTCGCTTCAATGACTTGTCCTGAATACATCAAGTACATGTATGCAGTGGGGAACATTTCTAAATACTTAGAACATATCTGCGAAAACTAATTCTACTACACATAATTTCATGATAATATCCTGCATGTTGAAACGCATACTGTTCAAAACATGGACTTTATAAGTGGAGAAAACGATCTAATGATGATTTGAACGCACTGAAATCTATATTGGCAGAATCAAAAATTTTATATTGTAAAGGTGTGGTCACACCGGCCGAGCAGAGCTTTAGCGGTCCTTTAGCGGAAGGAATTGGGGATTTAATTTCGGCAACGCTCGTCACCGCTCACAAAGTGGGTAGAACAATTGATCTCTTTTGTAAAACGCTTACCTCCGCCCATCTAACACCGCTTTTTCTATAGCCTGGTCATATCGGATGGGCGGTGCTAAATAGCTGTCCTGGGCGGTGACAAGAATTCATCACCGCTCGTAACCGTTCACCGCCGTTTAACATAAGTTCGCCTCCGCTAAGTCAACGCAGGTTTCCGCTCGACCACCGCTTATGGTCCCTCCTACCGCTCTGAAAGTTTTGAGCTGCACAAAATATTGCGAGCGGAAAGAAGCGAGGGGACTTACCGCTCTGGCAAAGTTCATGGCCGCTCCAACACTGCCCTGGTACCGCTATACGGTGGTTGGTGGACGCTTGGATCCGCTAGGCCAACGCAGAAATCTGCATTGCTTCCCACTGAGACCCCAAACAACAAAGCAATCGCATATAGCGCAACGGAATTTTAATCACTTTGAAATTCTCTTGTGTGAATGCACTGTCGTGGCAGCTGGAATATTTCCCAGGTGCTACGCAGTGTACTTCACACAATGGAATTCAAAGAATAAAATTCCATTCAATCCTCGGATCCCTAACCAATGTACAGAATCATCTTTTCAAAGACGGCCCAAAGTGGGGCATGGCTTTTGGGTTAAACTTCCGGCGAACCAAAGCACGCATGTGCATGATGTCGCTCTGCGTTGACCGAGCGGATCCAAGCGGCCACAAACTTGCGTCTAGCGGTGCCTGGGCGGTGTTTTAGCGGTGGTGAACTTTGCCAGAGCGGAAATTGCCCTCTCCTTATCGCTCGCAATCTTTTGTGCGGCTCAAAACCTTTTGCATTTTGGAGCGAAACTAGGGACCATGACAGATTGGAGAGCTGATCCAGCGGTGCGCTAGTGGATGCCAACGTATGTTTAGCGATGGTGAACGGTTGCGAGCGGTAATGAATTTTTGTCTCCGCTAAAGGACCGCCGAGGCTCCGCTCGGCCGGTGTGACCATACCTTAAGATACCCAAAAAATACCGTATTTGTACCTAATGGCCACTTGCAGATCCTTTAAAAGCATTGCGAGACATTTCCAACCCTTTGTGAATATTTTGAATTCATATACTGGAGTATTATCTAATGATGATGTAAACATACCCAAATCTCTCTGATTGATGTAATATTTGAAAAGAGACATTGCTCACTAACAGAAGTTGAAACTTTATGTATATAGCCACTTGCGATTCCATTTCAACCATCAACAAGGCATTTTTGCTCCTATCTTTTGAATGTGCAGAAAATGATCTACTGACGATGTGAACGTACTGAAATCTTTAATGGCAGAACCAAGAATGTTATATTGTAAGATACCCCTAAAATACCGTATTTGTACCTAATGGCCACTTGCAAATCCTTTTAAAAGCATTGCGAGACATTTCCAACCCTTTGTAAATATTTTGAATTCATAGACTGGAGTACTATCTAATGATGATGTAAACATACCCAAATCTCTCTTGCCAATGTTAATATCTAGAAAGAAAAAAGATATACCTGGCGGTTGAACCTTTATTTACATAGCCACTTGCTGTTCCCTTTTTTATTGTGAGGCATTTTGCTCCTTTCTTTTGAGTGTACAGAAAATGATCTACTGATGATGTGAACGCACTGAAATCTATAATGGCAGCACCAAAAATATTATATAAGTAAGATTTCCCCAAAATACCGTATTTGTACCTAATGGCCACTTACAAATCCTTTTAAAAGCATTGTGAGACATGTTCAACCCTTTATAAACATTTTGAATTCATATACTGGAGTACTATCTAATGATGATGTAGACATGTACCCAAATCTCTCTGGCTGATGTAATATTCAAAATGGCATTGCTCCCTGACAGAAGTTGAAACTGTATGTATCTAGCCACTCGCAATTCCATCTCAACCATTAAGAGGCATTTTTGCTCCTATCTTTTGAATGTGCAGAAAATGAGCTATTGATGATGTGAACGTACTGAAATATATAATTAATGAACCAAAATGTTACATTGCAAGATACCCCCAAAATACAATAATCATACCTAATGGCCACTTGCAGATTGTTTTAGAAGTATTGCGAGACATGTCCAATCCTTTGTGAACATTGTGAATTCACATAGTGTACAACAATCTAATGATGATGTATACTGTATACAAATCTCTCTGAACAAAACACACAATATATCGCTCACTAACACAAGTTTAACCTACATAGTAACTAGCAGTTCCATTTTAACTATTGTGAAGCATTCTTCATCCTTTTGTTTGAATAAGCAACAAAAAATGATCTAATTATGATGTATGTACTGATATCTATTTGGCAGGATTAAAATGTTGTTTTGTAAGATACAACAAATACAATACACATGTAATTGCACCTAATAGCCACTTGCAGATATCTTTAAAAAAATTGCTAGACATGTTTAATTCATAGAGTGCTATCTGCTGATGATGTGAACATATTAAACTTTTTGAATTTTTGTAACTGATTTCTATTATATTTGATTTGATTGGAAATGAAAATAAACTAAACAGAAACTGAAAACTGAAACTCTTTCACGAACACACGCACAACTCTGCAAAACCGCCAGAGTGCTACAAGAATTTTTTCACCAGTTGCCCAGTCGGGCAACCAAGTTTTCAAATCACTTGCCCGAACAAAATTTCCTTTGCCCCAAATTGATGGCCTATGCCAATTTGTACATGCAGATGAAAACAAGCTGCTTGCCTTTTGGGCAAGTGGCAATTTACTTGCCCGACAGCTTCATTTTGATGCCCCGGGCATGCGGGCAGGTGGATTTGTAGCGCCCTGACCGCAGGTGTTTTTGCAGCGTATTTGAGCTGTAGAGTTATCCAGATAATCATTAGAGATCTCCGGGACCTACTTAATATGACTCACTTTCATCATTCCTGGAACCTAATACTAATGAAGATAACTATCAAAACCGACATGATCTAGCGGATTTTGAAGTAGGCTGGCAATTCCGGTCAGGATTAGAGTTAATCTTTCTACATAATGGCTGACATTAAAGGTCCAAGTGGCAAACTAAATGCCACAAGCAGTATCCATACAACCGCAGGTGTTTTAACAGCGTATTGGAGCTGTTGAGTTAACCAGATAATCATTAGAGATTCCTGGGACCTATATAACATGACACACTTTCACCATTCCCCGAAATCTGAAAGTACACTAATGAAGATAACTATCAAAACCTACATGTAATGAGAACATAAAATTGAATTCATAGATATAGCGTATTTGGAAGAAGTAGGCCCGCATTTCTGGTTAGGCTTAAAGTTAATCTCTCTACAAAATGGCTAACGTTAAAGGTCCAAATTGCAAAATAAATATGCGACTGTAAATAAATTAGTTGTACAAAGAATGCCACAGGCAGACTCCTCACAACCGCAGGTGTTTTTACAGCGTATTTGAGCTATTGAGTCAAAGATTTAATCTCAGGTCCTGAGTGGTGTTTCACCAAGATACAAAAGATTTTAAGAACAACTTTATGCAATACTGCTATCGGTTCTTGTGCTGAATGATCCAGAATCTGTGCATATGAGACTCATTAATATACTCTAATCTTTCAAAAAACCGTTTGTAACTTTAAGAACAATTTGGTGAAACACTGCCCTGGTAATCTCAAGAGCTTTCATGAAAAACTATATGAAGTATAATACACTCTGCATCAAAATAAAGAATGAGAAGACGGAGGAGGAGTAGGAGGAGAGGAGGAAGAAAAAAGGAGAATTGGGAAAATCGTGGGGGGGGGGGAGGAGAAAAGTATTCCGAAGAAGATGAGGAAGAAGCTTAGAGATAATCTCAGGCTCTGGTAATTTGAAGAAATTTTATTTTAAAAATTGCATTGCCGATTACAAACAGAAAATGGGAGGAAACGAGGAGGAGGATAAGAGAGAGAATAGTGGGGATAAGAGAAAGAGCATTCTGAAGATGAGGAAGGGGCTTTTTATAGTGATAAATCAGAGGCTTTCATAAAAACAAAATACATTTACACTGCAAATCTCTGCATCAATATGAAGAGGAGGAGAAGGGGAAAAAAGAAGAAAGATGAGGATAAAGAGAGGGAAATGACAAATAGTAGGAGAAGAGGAAAAATAGAGGATGGAAGAAGAAAGAGGAGGAGATAGAACAGGGAAAGAGGAGGAGAAAGCAGAGGAGGAAGAAGAGGCCGATGGGGAGAGAAGATGATGAGGATAGCAGTAGCAATTTTGCACCAGAATCATCTTACTTTTTTTCATGAATAGTGATGAAAAAATCATAATCATTGCTGTTTTATTCTGTTTTTGGGTGTGAATACCTGATTATGTTTTCCATTTTCATGTCTCAATAGACATCACTGATCAAACAAACACTTTGATGAAAATTTGTAATCACAAGATATTAAAGTGCCATGTGGTGGCTATTCTTTCAAATAAAGTTTGAAAATCAGTTTGCTATCAATATCCCATAGGAATTATTTCAGATCTACTGAAGATATCTTCCACTATATTACTTTTTCTTGTACATATTAAGACAGAACAAGAATTTGGAATGTTGCAATCACCCATGAATTGGAGTAATATTTCTTATTAATCAACCATTAGTAGGTGTTGTGCAAAACTTGCATCTGTGAAAATGCTGATACCTGTAAGTTGCAAATATAAGATCAATTACTCCTTTCTTGCAAAACCAGGGGCCTGTGACATAAAAGATGCAACTTAACTTACGATAAATATTTATTGTAAGTCTATGGCAAAATGTGTATCAAAGAGATGCAATTAATTGTAAGATTTATTGTACATGTATCTCTTTTATGTTACAGGCCCCAGATGATTTGAATTTCCTGACATATAAAAAATATAATATTGCATTTTTGCAGATTTGTTGAAGACAAAACTAAACTTTTTGTAATCAAAATGGCAAATAGTCCCTGAATTTGATTTCAGAATATGTACCAAGACAATCAACATATTTGAGTAAGAAAATATTCAGATGCTTTATCGACACAGATCCATGAACTAAATGAATGCATAGCGATAACACTGAGGTTATCATCATACATGAATCATGTTCCCTAACTTATCAATCGCTCCTCATAGCAAAATGCAGCTGTTGCATTTTCAGAATAACATGAGAGGCACAAGATAGAGAGGAGAATATCGATGACTTCAAATAAACCCTAAATTGAAAACGATTCTGCGAAAGGCTTTTGTTTACCAGCGACTGGATGTTTCAGTGAATAATGACATGTAGCCGACAATGTATGTATGCATCCGAAGTGCAGTTTCAACGCTCGTTTTCAGTAGCCTGCAAATACAGACTCTTTGACACTTCTGTAAGATCTCTTTTTAAGGATCTTATTACAAAAATGAAGACTAATATACATGTAGGATTTTAAATCATTACAAGCAGCTTCAAAGAAGCTATGTGGTTTATAGAAAAAGGATAAATACAAGTTCCTCACTCACTGGCTGTGTGATGGGCATAACGAATTACCAAAAAGTCTACTGCCTACAGATTAAATTCACAGAATATATAATGTCAACTCTCATTTTTGCAGCCGGACATCCTGGTTTCCTTGAAATAGACTGATGACATTATTTGTATCCAGTGCTGCTCACAGTCCCATTTAAAAAATCGTAGTAATCTTTGGAAAATTAAGTACAGAATAATGTTTTCCTTAAGTAACTGTGGGGGGGGGGGGGGGGGGAAGAAAAAGTCAATACATTAGATTGCATTGAACTTCGGCATTCGTCCATCAGTAATTCAAGCTCACAATCACGATCTTGAAAGGCCTTGAAAAACCTTATTATTATTCCACAGCAGAACATCCTGTTTCATTGAAATGCACATAATATTGTTGCAGGTCTTCGGTTATGACATCATAATCTTTGATGGGGTGAAATACCAAGGGAAAAGACACTAAGCTTGGCTTCAAGACATGATCAATTCTTGCAAAAAAATGATGAATCAACATGTACAGTGTATTCCATGCATATCAATATACATAATAGCTGAAACGATTTTCAAATACATTAAAAATACATAGAAATTGTCAGTTCTTTGACTTCAGCTTGGGGAATTTTGGTCTTTTGAGGGATCAAGATCATAATTTTTTTTATTTGTATCCAGTGCTGTATTCTTCTTATTCTTTGGACAAAAATGATTACAAAATGTTTTCCTTGTCATTCACCCATTGCGAAGTTAAGGAAAAGTGAATAAATTGGTCTCACAAGGAAATTTGCCATTTCCCCCTTCAGTAATTCAAGCGCGCAATCACAACCTTGAAAGGCCTTGAAAAACCTTATTATTATTCCACAGCAGAAAATCCTGTTTCATTAAAATGCACATAATAATGGTGCAGGACTTCGGTTATGACATCATGGTCTATAAAGGGGCAAAAGACCAAGGGAAAAGACACTAAGCTTGGCTTCAAGACATGTTTGATATAAATTAGCAAAAAAAAACAAAAAACAATGAAGCTTCATGTACATCATGCATATCAATATAACTGAAACAATGTATTAAAAAGATGAAATGCAACAAAATTGTCGGTCCTTTGAGCTGGGAAATACAATTCTCTTAATAAAATTTCAATTTACAACAAGAGAGGTCAAGTTCTTTTTTTACTTCAAAATATAAATTTATATGAAGCAATCTCCATGAACTTTTTAGGGATCAAGATCATGAATTTTAAGGGTAATACAATATTGCCGAGAGGGGTATGAAATGCATGTCTTCAGAACTACATGTACCATATTTGTATGTAAAAAGTTATGCTTTAATTTCATATTACCTTCAATAAAAAATAGTCATTAATTTTAGAAAAATAATCAAAATCATAAGCTATTGTTTTCAAGATAATAACATGGTTTTCAGAAGATTCAGAGGCCTGGAAATTTAGGGTTTGCTGTATTATTTTCTTTTCTTTCTGTTCAAAATTCTCCTTTCGGACTGTCTCCAACTTGAAATGATCATACATTTTCCATATCGATATCGCTTTCTGATGTAACTACGCCNTCAAAATTCTCCTTTCGGACTGTCTCCAACTTGAAATGATCATACATTTTCCATATCGATATCGCTTTCTGATGTAACTACGCCGGGCAATTTCTGGTTTGCTGTATTCCATATCATCTTTTATTCTTTTATTTCATTTCTCTTTTCTTTCAAATTCTCCTCCAAGATAGTTTCTTGTCTCACCTAATGAAGATCAACAAGCATCGTTGAAAAGGTCACAGGTTTCGTTTCAACCCCCAGCAATAATCTTGTTGGAATGAAATCGCCTCCTTGAATTCATTGTAATGCTTCTGTTTTAATAAAAGGCCCAAGCCCCATAGCAAGTAGGCCTACATGCAGGGGAGGTCTTTATGGTTTTATCAAAACCCTGGATCTAGACACAACCAAAAAAAAAGCAAGTCCCACCTACTTGAAAGTACTGTAGCATAATTCTTTAACAAAGGAGCGTCCAGAAACAAAATTTATGGATAATGTATGTCAATTATCTGGATAGCTTGCATGTAAAAATCAGAATGATTCAATACATTTCACATCATACAGCCAAATTGCATAACTGAAGGCAAACTTGTGAGAGGTTATTCTAAAGTATAGGGGGATACTTTTTAGTTATGTTTAGAAAATAGGAAAATGTTGAATCGTACCTAGGGACAAAATACAAATCTTCCTTTAATGGAAATCAGCGTAACGCTTATGTTTTAATAAAACGCTCAAGCCCCATAGCAAGTAGGCCTACATGCAGGTAGGTCTTTATGGTTTTATCAAAACCCTGGATCTAGAAACAACCAAGAAGGTAAGTTCCACCTAATC
>BQKZ01008655.1:0-15131 GCA_036244855.1 Temnopleurus reevesii
ACTCAGCTGTCAAGTAAAATCACAATATCATTATAATGAGATGAATGCTTTATCTGAGCTACACACATTCGGCTTACATTTGAATATATTTAATTTTCAGGATTTGCAAGGATGCGGTGTGAGTCCCGTCGAGATGGCCAGCCCGTGCCCTGGGTCCTGCCTAACGGTATGAACCGATCTATCCTGGGAGGGGTTTTCAAATTGGATTGGATCACGAGACATGAGCTGCCCTTCGCCAAGACCACCCATCTGTACAACCCATGGAACGATAGCAAGCCAGTCAAGATAGGCAGAGATGGACAGGTATTGTGATACATAATTGCATCTGTGGGGCCATCTTACGTAGAAAGTTGCATCTGAAAGTTTCAGTTTTTTTTTTCATTTCCAATCAAATTAAAAAATATAGTGAAAAAATCAAGATACATAAATAAATTCATACATTAAAGTTTAATATACGCAACCCCATGTTTGACTAATTAGGATCGTGTATTCTGGACTTACATTTCTGAGTTGTGTTTAAATGTAACTTTTTATTCAAGGGTCCATTTTTTAGAAACATTTTTACCCTCTTTTGATTTGCATTAGGAAATTGAATCAAAATGCGGAGAGAGTGTGTGCCGCCTCTTCCCCCGTGATGAGCAGATTGACGTGGTGGAGATCCTCCGTGCTGCTCGTCGTCGCCGCGAGGAAACTGGTCATCATCCACGACCTCTCCCCAAGACTAGATTAGAGTGAGTAGATCAGGGCCAAAGTATTAGAGTCTTCTTGTTATCAAATGTTTTCTTGAGTATGTTTCTTTTCTTGATTGTGCAAAAAGAATCTTTGTTGTCAGTATTCAAATTAGATGAGCCTTTTTCAAGTAATGTATCTCGTCAGTCTGGAATTTAATGATCAAAATAATCTATATGAATTCATGTGATGGTATGTCTCTGTTAATTTTCTTGAATTTTGTGAATTAATATTGACAATTTTTAATGATGGAGCTAAAGAACTGACCATAGATGTAATTCTAATAGACAGGGGAGGTGTTTCACCACAACAAGAAAGACTTTAAGATCAACTGGTATCCTTTCTTGTGCGTATAATGGTTCACAATATTACGCGCATTCAGCGCAAGAACTGATACCAGTTGAACGTAAAGTCGTTCTTAAAGTCTTTCTTATCTTGGTGAAACATATACAGGGAACACATTTTTGCATTAGTCTTCAGTATGGGTCAAAATTAGGTTTGACTTGAGTCCCCTAACCCTGTAAATTCCTTAAGAAAAATTTAGAAGTTTTCTAACATTATTTGTGATTAATTTCATGGATGGGGGAGGGGAGATTTCACACTAAGACGCAAGAAACATAGAGTTGAAGCTCATAACCTGCACCAGACATATTCTATTGTATGCTTTCTGAAATCTCGTTCAGTGCTTTGCTATGTATGATTCCCCTATAAATGTGGACAAAGTTTTAGAAGGCTTATGATACAAGATTTTGATACCTAAGGGAGTGAAATGGATTATATGATTATTCAAAGATATTGAGCACCTTTTCGTCACATTCTCTATTAAATCATGTTGCCTTTTTATTTTCAATTATTTTTGTCCTCTCTCCCTTTTTAGTCTTAGTGGTTTATTAAAGTCATTTACACATTTAGTGATCCTTTAGTCAACATATCTTACATGTTTTGTATCAATATTTTCTTCATCATCAATTTATTTTTGTTCCCACAATTTCAAAAATTTTATTTTTATCATCCTCTTGTCATACTAACGTCTCCCAACTCCCAATTTCTTTATGAAAGTTTCAGCATCAGACTGGCACTATGTGGAGCTAGTATCCGTGGTAGCTGAACGCATCTTTGTATGCATTGGCTGCGCTGTGATGCTCTAACCAAATATCTGGGACTGTTACCCCCCTCATAAACATTCTCTCTGCCCCCCACCTTAGGACGATTATGTAATGTTTTGCTACCGTGAGGGTGCATGTTGCTAAAAAGGAGAATGAACTGTTCTCATGTTTCGATAAGAGCAGTTGGATGTTGCCTGTGCAGTGTGGTACGAGAAAGTGGCCACCACTCTTTCTGTGATTGGACCATGCGAAATGATGTTTGTTGCAACCAGGATATGATAAAAATGGAGAGCCTGTGAGAAACTTCACGATTAAGGGGGAAAATGGTGCTGTGCGGCATTTGCGTCATCACGTTCCTTTGCAGGACTACGGGAAAGCAGTTGATATGCTACAGTGGGATTCACAAAATATCTTTGCCAACAATTCTCTTTGGACCATCGAAAGCTGCGCTGATGTAACAAGAAATGAGATGGAGTGATGATTAGCATATTCATGCAATATGCAAATGGAACTGTTTTATACGGTTTCTTTATTTGTGAAAAGGGGACTACCTTCTTTGTACATTGTTTGTGTGCAAATATGAACTGATGCATATTCATCAAGATTTGTGCTTTATGTCAATGGACTATTACAGTATCATGCTATAGAGACTGTGCTGTGAAATAGTGTCCGATACTGTAAGAACTTTTTTGCATGTTTTTCTAAGGAAATAATTGTGAAGTAGAAACATGCACCAACCATCTCTGGTCTATAAGGCAGATAGGAAATGCTTAGTCTGTAGACTAACATTTTAAAAACATTTCAAGCTGAAAATCTTGTGGGGGAAATGAATATACACTATGGACTGTTGCCAGTGTAATTTCTCAATAAGCCAGGACGATAATCTTCATGCGCTGAATGCAATGGGCTTCCAAAACCGTGAAATGGGACTGAAATAAAAGGTAATGGGTGTTGGTGTAAACCAGCCAAGAACACCAAGTCACAAGTACGTCTTCCGGTATAGTATGTCAGAAAATTGCAGTGTGAAGGGGGATCTGTATTTATCGATGGAGAGATTTTGTTTCACTTGTAAATTTTTTTTCAAAAGTTTGATGGTAAGACCATTTTCGGAGTAACATATCCAAGATAAATCTCTTTTACTTTTAAATTAACAAGTGTTACTGAAAAAAAAAATTAAGTGATAGGTGCTGTTTAGTTTGCTCTTTTCAATGCTTTGATTTGTCGCTGAGATTGAAAATCAGCGATAAATGATAACTTGGAAATTTGGAATTTAGGCAAGACCAAAGCAAACACACCTAAAAAATAACAAATCAAACTTTATGAATCCAAACTTTATGAATCCTCCAGATGTCAGGGTGCTGGAAAATCTATGAATATCAAGAGCAAATTCCTTTCAAAAAATATTTTAGTCTCAAAGTTTTTATTTGATCACCAGAGGCAGTGTACAATATAGATCCACAAGATTATTTTATAACAATTCAAAATTCTTTTGTCCTGCCCATGCATGATCATCTCACGATCATACATGTACAGGATGTGCCTATCCTCAAATTTTAGATTTGGGAGTTTCTGACATGAAACTACACATCTGTCCAGTACTTGGCAGGCATGGACATTGACAATTTGTTCTTAGGCATGTCATTCTCTTGCTGCACTAGGCTAGAAGCAAGATGCATATTCATGAAGGATGCATATTCATGCCTCTGGAATTTAAACTATGAGCTTTGACATTTGAAAGTCAGAAGACATTAGGCACTTAGATGACTTCAGACAGTTTAGACAAATGTTTGAGTGGTTATAGTGCTCTTGTAATATTAATTTGGAGGAATCATGAATATTTTACGAATTGAGAACAACATCAAATAGCAATGCAACTCAATCTTTTGATTTGTGAATTTTCTGAAGTCATCTAAGTGTGAAATATTGCCCAATAGGCTGGTTTACTAATTGATTCAAATTTATGCTCGTTTCTTGCAACAATCATAGATAGGAGATACTCCATAAACTGGTTAGTTACAATTAAAATACAATACTTGTTGCTGTATTAGGCATACCTCGGACAAGCTTTCTGGTTGCCAAGAGCAACCTTTGTGTATAAATAACGCATTTGATTTGCATCTTTTAGTAAACCCGCCAATTGGTAGTTGAAGCAAGATCAACCATTGTAAAACGTCCATGATTATTCATGACATAAATTTCTTTGCGCCCTCCAAGTTAAAAAAAGCACAAATTTAGACACAATATCAATGCAACATGAGGATTATCATTCTTCAAAGCTTGATAGATTTCAGCATGAAACATTTCAGAAAAAACAGATTATTGGAAATGTTCATTGGAAAAACATTATTAACAAGAGAATCTGGCTGTTTTTGCATTGGTCCTTCTCTTTGTTTGCTACTTGATATCTTGAACTTTCAGGAGTAAAAATTTCAGATAAAATATGTTTTCAAAAAACATTTTAAGCTTGAGAATGTGGACATTTTACAGTGGACAATCTCTTTATATTTTGTTTGCTGTCTATCAATCTTAAGGCCGTGGCACACCAAACACGGCATAGCATCATGGCTCGGTAAATACGCGAATTCTCCCCTGTGATTGGCCAATTGTGAAGCATCCTTTGCACGGAGGAGCGCGCTGGCCAATAACAACCAAGATAGCGCGTGAATACGGTGCCGTGATGCCGTGCCGTGTTTGGTGTGCCCGGGCCTTTATAGACAATGATTTATAATTCATTTCCCAATCTCATCTCGATGTTTTTGCTTTGTTCCCTCCCGATTCCCTCCCATCCACCGAACAGTCACAGACGCAGACGCCCGGACAACTCACGTGACTACAGGCCCAGGGACGGGATGAAGAGACGCATGAACCCAGGCCGTGATGGTAATAATGATATTGGCATTTATATAGCGCTCTTTGTATCACAGCGCTTAATTAACAGAGCTACTCTGGGGGGCGTCCTGCTAGGCGCATTGCACCAAAGTTTTCGTAGGATGTAGACATATTTTCAGTGGTCTTATAGGAGGACTCCGGACCAAGAATTTCTTGCTCTGATTCAAAGCGCAAAAATCAGACAAACAGATGAAAAAAAGTTTGAGCGAAAACGGACAACAAATAAAAAAGTTATGAATATTTGAAAAATATCTTAAGATTTTCAAAATAGTTATATTTTTGGCCAATTTGTAACTACAGGTCACGTGACATGACGTGTTGATGACGTAGGTTCGTCACTTCTCTAGAGTGAGTGTATTATCTCTTTGTTTTTTAATGTTCTGTTTAAATGCCATTGGGCGCAAAAATAGTTCCTTTTCTCAAGGAATTCATCTCGTTGAATATATATTCTTGATTATACCTTCTGAAATATTGTTTACGAACAAAAGATAACAAAATTATATAAATGAATATGATTTTAATAAACAATATGTTTAATAAGAAATATGTATTTTGTGTTATAATTACGCTTGCACGGAAGCAAACTAATGTTTACTACTGTAAATTATGGTAAAGGAATGCTCTTTGGATTTACAATAACCAAAATGATACAAAAAAAGAAAATATGATTTGAAAAACAATAACATACATGATAAATTGTACAAAAACAATATAATATAAAAGAAAATGATTATTGACAAATTATTTTTCATATTTATGCAATCAATTTATAGCAACATTGAAATCGATGGAACAAAATACGTCATTAAATTAGTGTTGAAAATATTCAAATTCTCTTAATTAGAGCAATTCTTTATATGAATAAATCTTCTCCTTATTTATTGTTTATTAAAATCATATTTATTCCATAATTTATCATTTCATCTTTCATATAAAACTTATTTTGAATATATATATTTCTTGAACATAATTGCTTGATATGTGTTGAACATTATCCATCAACAAAATTTTCTCTAAAGATTAAAAAGACGGATTAAAAAGCAATGATATATAATAAGCCCATTGTAGAGAAGTGACGAACCTACGTCATCACTATTTGATGTCACGTGATGCAAAGTTGCCAATTTGCTAAAATTATAACTATTTAAATTATTTTTAAAAACCCTTCAAAAATTCATAACTTTTTTATTTATTGTCCGATTTTGCTCAAACTTTTTTTGATATGTTCGTCTAATTTTTGCGCTTTTAATCAAACCAAGTTATTTTTGGCCTGGAGTAACCGTTTAAGAACTGATATGCAAAAATAAGACCAGGTGTTGTGTTTCATAAAGCTCAATGATAACTCCTAGCACTCAATCGCACCAAAGAAAGGATCGCCAGTCATTCGCACAGTCGTGCATAGATTTATGCACAGCTTTATGAAACACAACCCAGTGTAAGAAATTGTCTTAGTAATAAACTAGATGAATTATCACACATTTCATTAGTGTGTCAATCACTTGTTTTATTGTAGGGTTTCTGAATAGAACATACATGTAGGTAGGATTAATAAAAAAAGACTGTTTATTTAACTGAAGTTAAACACCTTCAATTTTACTTTGACTATTGTAAGAAGAAAAATTAACTTTGCTAACTTTAAAAATCTAGTATCATCATTTCAAACTGTATAATTGATAAAACTTTGTATAACTTTGTAACATACCTCTGTATACAACATTCACCTTGAATTAGTTTTGCAAAGAAAATGTTGTGATAAGTGAAATTAGGGTCACAATAGTGTATTATATTTTGAATGAATTTGTTTGTTTGGCTTTAAGGTCAGTTGCTGCTAGAAAGTTGCAAACCAACTGCAAATTTTTACCAATCAGTATGCAGATCTGTTACAAACAACGATTTTGATTGGCGCTTGCAGATCAAATGCAACTTGTGTTTGATAACAAACTTTCTAGTATTTCTCTGAGCCTTCATTGATTGCAGAAACGTCAATGAATAGAATCTGTGGAGTAAATGTTTTTTTTTTAACAGTGTCATAAATCGAATAATTAATGTTGTATCCAACTTTATTCCCCTCTACCTTGTCTCTTTTCTCATTCTTCTTCCTATTCTTCTTCCTATTCATTGTCCTCTCTCTCTATCCCTCTCTTTCCCTCTCTTTCTCTCCCCCCTCTCTATTTTTCTCTCTTTCCGACACTCCATGTTCTCTTCCTGTTCACCACAGACCGTCGTCGTATGAGGCCCCCTCCTCCCCCACCACCTCCACCCCTTCTTGACCCACCCAGGGATCTTCTATTGGGACCAGTAAGTAATTGATATACCGTGTATTTATTTATTATATTTTTTTTTTATGAAGGTTTGGAAACAAATAAATTAATTTTATTTATTTATTTTATTCATTTATGTACCACTCATGGGGTAGATTGCCCTTTTTAGCGGTCGGTTGGTGTTCAAAGGGCTCCAGTGAAAACATTGAGAATAAAAATGTATTTATTTCATTTGTTCATTTAGTATATATTGTTTGTTTGATGAGACTAGAATGAACAAAATAATCTCAAAAGTCTTCGTATAAATAAAGAAATTATTTACTGTTTGTGCTTGTATTGAGCAAAACATTTANTGGAAACAAATAAATTAATTTTATTTATTTATTTTATTCATTTATGTACCACTCATGGGGTAGATTGCCCTTTTTAGCGGTCGGTTGGTGTTCAAAGGGCTCCAGTGAAAACATTGAGAATAAAAATGTATTTATTTCATTTGTTCATTTAGTATATATTGTTTGTTTGATGAGACTAGAATGAACAAAATAATCTCAAAAGTCTTCGTATAAATAAAGAAATTATTTACTGTTTGTGCTTGTATTGAGCAAAACATTTAATTTAAATTTAGTTTAAAATAACCTTGTGTAGTATAATTAGTTTAATCAATTTTTATTCATTCACCAGCTGAATTTTATATTTTGTGTCATTCGGACAGTATATTCCACTTTCTCCCTCATTTGATATCCGGTATGTCCCACTTTATACATAATTTATCAATTGTAGTAAGAGAATTCACCCAATTGTGATGTGTTGTATGTATGTAATGGCTATATGACATGTTTTACCAGGTTGTTTTAATATGACATGAATATGACAGCAAATGAATGCAAATACTTCCCTTCATAATATATATATTTCTTGTTTGTTTTTCAGTCCTACTCTGATTACCTGCGTGATTACTCAAGCCGCTCCATGGGTATGCCAATGCCTCCGTACCCCTCGCAGGTGCATGTAAGCTCTTATTTTAGGCACAAAATGAAGTAAAAAAGAGTTTGAGATTTCGATCCTTGCAGAATCTTAATCATAAGCAAAATGATGGTTGTTGGACTTTTGCTACCATTTTGCTTATGATTCAGATTCTGGTCGGATAGGAAGCACAAGCTCTTTTTTTTTTTTTTTTTTTACTTCATTTCACTCCTCACTTCTCCATTATTGGACAATCAGTTTCAGCTGTTTTATTTATTTATTTTAGGCCCAAAGCAAAAAAGTCAGCACCATATGCTCCAAATGATTTTAAATTCAAACAGTTAAAATGGTCTTGCGCGGTCTTGTACATTCCATGATAAAGGTGATTAAACAAGCTTCACAATGATATCAAACTTGTTAATTATCATAAGTTTTAGGACATGCCTTAGAATAGGAAGTTTGCAATAATGGAATAGAATGGGACTAAGGCTTTGATGTTGTGTTCCTGGGACTGGTTGCATAAAAATGGTTTTAGCTATCTCCCATTTGCTTAGTCGTTTTAGCTTCTTGTAACATCCTTCTTACATCCATATGTTATAAGAATTTAAAATGTCTTAACAAGCTAACTCATCTAAGACCATTTCTTGCAAAGTAATCAGGTCCACGGCTCAATAGCCCTGTGTAAAACTGAACAAAACTTTTGATAAAACGTTGTGCTACCCCATAATATCTATTTCACACAATTCTAACAAATTTTATTGGTTTCACTTTCACAGAACTACTACGACCCGCTGATGCCTTTTCCACCCTCATACCCTCCTGCCCCGCCCCTATCCTCCCATCGCCTGGGTGACTACCCCCCACCCCTGTCGTCTCCCATGTCACGGCGTGATCACAAGGATCGGGATCGGGACCACCGGGATCGCGGAGACCGAGATCGGAGGATGCGTCGCAGTGATGGCCGGGATAGCAGGTCCAAGCGGGATCATCACAGCAGCAAGGATAGGCGACGCTCGGTAAGTCACCTAAGTCAACTAAATTTATTGGTATTGTCTGTTTTCATGGAGTGATAGTAGACGTTGGGTGCTGTTGCATGAAACCATTGGGAGACACTTTCATTGAAACGTGCGCTTTTATAAACCTGCAATTCAATATGATACCTTTTGTATTGTTCATTTTTCCTGGGATTTCTTTATCTTCTTCCAAACTTCCCTTTGGGTGCCATCACTCCATGAGAACTTGGATGGTATGATATTTCAATTAACTATTTAACTAACACGATTCTTTAAAATATATATTGCTTAACAGAACTATACTTTATTTTCTTACTGTTCTGGTGACATTCTACTGTATATAATGCTCATTTCCTCTTACCCTCTTTCCAACAGGACTATGACCGATCCCACGCCGATGAGTGTGAAGAGTTCCTCCGATGCGCTACCTCGTGGCCTAGCGGGAGCGGGGGCAGCAGCAGCAGCTTGTAGAAAAATGTCACGTGATACACAAGTCTTGAAATATATTGCTATACAGATCTATGCCTTATTTTCTCACAGTTTTAGTAATGTTCTTTAGGAATGTAATGCTTCATTTCCTCTTACTCTCTTGTTCCAAAAGGACTATGACCAGTCCCATGCAGATGAGTGCGAGGAGTTCCTTCGACGTGCTACCTCATGGCCTAGCGGGGGCAGCAGTAGCTTGTAGAAAAATGTTATGAGATACAATATTTCTTAACAGTACCCTATTTCCCAACAGTTTTAGTGATGTTTGGCAGGAATTTTATGCTTCATTTGTTTTGTTTTTGTTTCAACAGGAATATGACCAATCCCACGCAGATGAGTGCGAGGAGTTCCTTCGACGCGCTACCTCACGGCCTAGCGGCAGCAGCAGCAGCAGTAGCTTGTAGAAAAAATGTTATGAGATACAATATTTCTTAACAGTACCCTATTTCCCAACAGTTTTAGTGATGTTTTGCAGGAATTTTATGCTTCATTTGTTTTGTTTTTGTTTCAACAGGAATATGACCAATCCCACGCAGATGAGTGCGAGGAGTTCCTTCGACGCGCTACCTCACGGCCTAGCGGCAGCAGCAGCAGCAGTAGCTTGTAGAAAAAATGTTATGAGATACAATATTTCTTAACAGTACCCTATTTCCCAACAGTTTTAGTGATGTTTTGCAGGAATTTTATGCTTCATTTGTTTGTTTGTTTTTCCAACAGGAATATGACCGATCCCATGCAGATGAGTGCGAGGAGTTCCTACGACGCGCTACCTCACGACCAAGCGGCAGCAGCAGCAATAGCTTGTAGAAAAATGTTATGAGATACAATATTTCTTAACAGTACCCTATTTCCCAACAGTTTTAGTGATGTTTGGTAGGAATTTTAGGCTTCATTTGTTTTGTTTTTGTTCCAACAGGAATATGACCGATCCCACGCCGATGAGTGCGAGGAGTTCCTTCGACGCGCTACCTCACGGCCTAGCGGCAGCAGCAGCAGTAGCTTGTAGAAAAATGTTATGAGATACAATATTTCTTAACAGTACCCTATTTCCAAACAGTTTTATTGATGTTTGGCAGGAATTTTATGCTTCATTTGTTTTGTTTTTGTTCCAACAGGAATATGACCGATCCCACGCAGATGAGTGCGAGGAGTTCCTACGACGTGCTACCTCACAACCGAGCGGCAGCAGCAGTGGGTAGCTTGTAGAAAAATGTTGTTTGATCCATGATTCATATAACTATATTGCTTTACAGAACTATATTGTCATAGTTTTAGTGATGTTCTTCAGGAATGTAATGATCCATTTGTTCATTGTCTTGCTCCTCCAGGAATATGACCGATCCCACGCAGATGAGTGCGAGGAGTTCCTTCGACGTGCTACCTCACGGCCAAGTGGCAGCAGCAGCGGGTATGGATCAAGACATTCTAGCAGGAGATAGAGGGTTAACCAACAAAGCATAGCTCCACATCTCTTGTCATTTATTGGTATGTTGCCAGTGGGACCCATATATGCCCAGTGGAGACTTAGAAAGCAAATGGGTGATGTTCATCATTAGGAACGCCTTTGTCTGCCTTCTTATGAAGATCTTTTTTGAAAAAGTACAGTGTAAAGAGGTCAGATGTAACAAAACACCATTGTAAAGAGGTTCATCTGTACTTTGTGCGCAAATTCCTTTAGATTTCCATATTATTGAGCTAAGATCGTGTATTTGGCCAGTACAAGATGGGTTCATTACACTTGGGTAATTCTTGCAGTTAGGTTTCATGTACACTGTATGTCTTTATACAGTTGAACAGGTACGCTTTATCCAAGTATTATTGAAGAGGCCAGTTTACAGATATCCAGAATGTCTTTTTATCAAAGGAAAGATGTATGAGCAGATAGATTTGTAATTGTAATGAAAAAAAAAACAGGATTGATATTTACTCATTGTATATAATTTTATTTTAATCATTTAGTACAGTGTATTTTGATTTTTGTTTTGTAAATATAGCAACACATTGTTTTCTTGAGTACATTCTGATTTAGGTGATTTTAAACCTTCATTTTTGTGTTGCTTTCTCTTATAATTGACCTTTCTTACTGTTTTTAGTTGTACAATCGATGCATTTTTCATCCTTTCTCTTAGGAGCTATCCATGAGATCCGATCTATTCACTCTATCCCATTGCTCATGTTTGATTTTCTACTTATTCATTGTTTCTGTTCTCTTGTTTCTCTTTCTCTGCAATTATGTAGTGTCATGACCATGCTCCATAATAAATGATTGTAAACTGATTTTTAATTTCTATGATAACAGAGGTTGGAAGAATTCATGGTGATAATGCCATTTGGTATCCAGCCAAACCCTACCCTAAGCCCTATTCCCAAATCCTAAACCTTAATTCCAACATTAACCAAAAGACATAAGCACCAAATTAACTGTCTCATGATTAAAAAAAACAGTCATTTTCCTGATCTGCTGGTTTTAGGATCTATCTACTGTCGTGGTATCCGGATAGTGTTTTCTGAAATAGGATCCTGATTGATAGCCTGTGATTTCAGACATTGATTTTCTTATATCGTATTATTATTTTCATTTTTCCTTTCAATTGTAAATTCACACATATTTTGGTAGTGAAGGCCTATATTAGGCATTTGGTACATAATCATTTTGTGATATAGCCAAAAAGGATTTATAAAAAGAAGTGTAATTTCTTACAATCGTGTCGAGTTTGGTGATGGATGTATTTGTATTATTTTGCTGTATGTTTACTGATTGTAAGCACCATTCGTCAGCAGTAGCATATATTTTTCAGATTATCTGCTTTTAATACATCTCTTAAATGCCAGCAGACTGTATATATCTGATATCTAAAACAGTTGTTATTGTGATTTGATATGGGTTTATTATTTTAGGTCTTTGATTAGATAAAAACAACATATTTTCTGAATGTAAATGAAACCTGATGTATGATTTATATAGGTGCACTGCAGGATAAATCTGTATTACAGCTATTGTTTTGTTCATCATTTCAAATTATTAGAAAGAAAGCGTAACATTTGAGGAAGTCTAAGGATTCCACCCCTGTTGTAATAGTTGCTAAATCATTCACTTTAATACTAGAATAAAATGAACTTCATGTTGTGCTTTTTTTTGCGCTTTGTGCTATTTTCCCCAACAGTATTGTAGGCTACAATCTCAAAAACATCCGAGAATAATTAAAAAACCCATATCTTTATTTGTATTGACAATCAAATGATATAAACTTTGTATCTGGCAAAATACTTGTGGTGTATTTACTGATGTAGCAGTAGTGTAGCAGAAATTGGCATTGGATAATACTGGGAGTACAATGTATGAATGAAATAGCATATAGCATTGTATTATACATAATAATTTTATACATTGGAGGAATAGTAAACACATGTTATTAACTTGGCTAGATGACCAACTCACTCTAAGAGCATAAGGGCAATTCCACAAAAATGAAATATCTGTTCCGTGAATTTCTTGACAAATATACATCAAAATTCAATAAAATTCATTGTGTGTGTGTAACAGTTAGATCTGTTTCTGTTTCCTTTTCATACACATCAAATATCTATGAATTTCAAGAAATTGTTGTTGAGTAATTGGCCCACGTAAATCATTATTGATGTTTGCTCATGCCAGTATGTGAAACCATTAGTATTCTTAGAAATTAACAATCATTGAATGATGTCTGATTTGACGCTTATCATGCTGTCTAAATTTTATAGTGATTTGTTCGACCAATCAAATTATAATTGGAGCTTCGCATCATGAGGATAAAACAATGTGAATGACATTGCATACAGACTACGGAAAATTTTAAGCAATTTCGTTTATTTCCCATTTTGGAAGACAAAGTGTTCGTCTTTTTACAAAGTGATGGGAGCCAAAGGGTACTGTTACACGAAATGAATTACAAATCCAGTGAAACGTGTCTTACTCGAATTAACATGTTGTTTGATATGATGCATGTTGAATTTTGCGCTATGTAGAGATTTCTTTGTCTTCATGCAACAAATGCTCGTTGGCTTCTGTCACTTCGTGAAAACACAGACGAAATAATAAATCCCTGTACTTCAGTGACTAATCATCACTGTGAGCAGAAGGGATTAAGAATTTGAATCAAAGTGAACAACTTGATTCAAGCATTCGCAATAGCTAGATACGCACAGAAGAAATTTCCGTAGGTCTTATACTATGGAGAGATCTCAATTAGGCTTCATACAATGAATGGGAGAGTTTTTTTCTTTTGTGCACATGAATATATTTTGGAAGCTTGAATGGAGTTGTTTATTTTTTCCAAAATCCTTTGTTCATCTTCTCACAGTGCATAGACTTAACTAAAAATATTTTGTAAAAAGTGAAAATGATAGCCTGATAATGTTCTGGGGGTGTTTCATCAAGAGTTGTCGCAGAGACAATTAGTCAGCGCCGACAAATTCCTTAATTGTGATTGGATGAAAAGCACTATCGCTGACAGTTTCTATGGGAACTGTCGAAAAATGACTCTTTGTCGCTGCGACAAATCTTGATGAAACATTCCCCTGGTCTGAATTCACGAAAGTTTATGTCCGCTTTCATTTTTGCTTCTACAATATGTAAAGAGTGATTTAACTTTTTCCGGAACTGAGCATCTTTTCAGCGAAGAGATATTTATAGCATCCTGTTATGTTTGCATAATTGTGTAAATTATTCTAATTGTGTAATGGAACGCTTGCAAGTTCGTCTTTGAGTTTTAATCATTTTGGTACAAGCAATCTCCTCCATCTCAATGAAAATAGTACATTTGAGTAGTAAATATTATTTCTTTAGTGTTCATTTTTCTACCAAACTCCCTAGTCCAACTTTTAAAAAGTTTATCAATGGGAAATGTTGTATGTGTGAAGACTCTTTGATATTTTTTTAGCTGTGCTGAAGTGTAAAATATCTTTTTGTGGAAAAGGGTATCTTTCTCTTATCATATGTTCATTCTCTTTATTACTTCATTCTCTTCTTTAGTTCGTTATTTTCTATTTTTTTCTTTATTTACAAAGGAGAAAATGTAGTGTTCATTGTTTAGACAGTTCATTTGTGCACCCTGAAATGTTCTTTTTCAATTCAATGTGATGGATATTTTGTCTATACGTGTGTAGAGAGAAAGGACTTAGTTTGTTTCTTATGTTTTAGTGGTGCATATTTTTAATTTGATTTGTACAGAATATGAGCGTATGTGACCAAACATGGAATACATGTCCCTTGTATATCACTGTGAGTTTCTATGATTCCAAATTGTTCAATAAATCTTTAAGCAGAATAATATGTTTTTCACTTTGTTTATTGCTCATATATTTCTGGATACCTGTATATGTCTCTCCAGAAGAGATGCCATGAACATAATATAATCTATTTCTGAAAAAATTAAGTCGAATGCCAATTCAATGCTCCTTTGTAATGCTATTTAAATCGGAACGGACTTGTTATTGTTGTGTCCACACAATTCAATACACGGCATACGGCTCTATTGTCCTTGACCAATTTTATTTTGCGGAAATAGTTTATATCATGTTCATGGTTAATGCTTTTGTTGGTGATGTTATGCATAAGGGAGAGTAAGGAGAAGGAAGAAAAATGGGCAGGTGTGAAGGAGCTATATGAACAAGGAGAGAGAAAGAGAGAGAAGAGGGGGGGGGGG